>CM053030.1:470244807-470262691 GCA_028564925.1 Lithobates sylvaticus
AAGGGGGGGGGGGTTTTTAAAGGGGTTGGAAAAAATTTTGGAGTATATAGAATATCACAGGGAAGTCTTGAGTTAGTGGTCAACAAGGGGATACCGACATAAATCGCCACAGGGCTCCAGGTGGATTCAACATCTTGTTTTGACACGTGTCCTGGACATAGATGTAGGAAGAACATTTCTTGTGACAAAATTCAAGGAGTAGTTTTCTAATTACTGCTAGGATAGGAGATCTTGGTGCTTTTTCAAAGGCTTTAGCAACCGAATAAAGTTTGGATCCCAGACAATAATTAATCGGATATCAGACGCCGGAGGCTTTGGAGAGTGTTTGGGATATGGGCGGTTGAGAAGGGCTACCAAAGGGGATCTGGGGATACTGGCCTTCCTACCAGCTTTTCAATCAAGTTGAACACTTTTCTCCAGAATGACCATATCTGGGACAAATCCATCCAGTTGTTGACAGCCAAGACGAGATGGGGTGTAGTACCATCTCCAAGTTGATTTTAAGGTCTTGCTTCCATTAGTGTTTTTTACTTAGAGGAATGCTCTTGAAAGAGTTGAAGCTTTACTTTCTTGCCATACTCCCAGAGGATCCCAATGGAATTGGTAAGTCTGACTCCCATTGTACGCATGTAGGGTGACTTAGTAGATGGAGTAGGCATGAGTGACGAGGTAAACTATCGATACCGGCCCCCCCCCCCTTTGGTCCATAGGACTTGACCACACCATAGTTCGTAGTCAATAAATTGGTGGTGGGAGGGCGTCTTATCCTTCAGATTTTTTGTAAAGAAAGTGACTGATGATCTGAGCCAAATCTTAAATTTTCTGTTTCTGGAGTTTCGGTAGATCTCATTATTTTGGGCACAATAGGAAATGGATGATAGTGCCTGCTGCTTGTGAAAAAAAAAAATAGTCTGTTTTGGTATAGCCCCTTATCCAGCCACAATTTAAATGCTTGGATATTTTGTCCAGGAGGAAAGGCAGGGATATTGAATTTACTTGTGGGAGAGGGGGTAGGGGCCATGTTGGGGGGGGGTTCCATGTTTAACCTGACGAAGATAGTCAAGGTGTGCAATTGAGGGTTACTGCCTGAAGCCTTTTCCAATATGGACCCAGTCTTGGTTGCACATATATCCGCGATAGTTCACTGTGAAGATGAGCTATTCTGGCTGCTAAGTAATATTTTTGGGAGTTGGGGTAACCCTAGTGCCCTTTTTTGTCTATGTACAATAAAATTGTTAGTTGAGGAATCCTGTTGCCCTGCCGTTCCCCCGAGTAAATTTTGAGAATTTTACTTTAGAACACTATTTTATGTGTGTCTCTTTTAATAGGGATTGGTAGTGATCGTAAAAGGTAGAGGAGTCTGTGGTGTGCAGCGTCATCTTTACTGAATTGTTGCTCCCGAGGCCAAAGAAAGATTGAGTTTGGACCATGTTTATGAGGATCCAGCTCCTTGTTTTCCCGGTACATTGGAGGATAGTTACTATTGTAAAGGCAATTTTTCGACTTTAGCGTGTTAGGGATTGATACCTAGAATCACAATATAATGGAGGAAGGAGCTCCATTAGAAGTATACTAAAGTTGATTGCGTAGGCTGACCACGGAGATCAACGGGTGAAAGGGAGATGTTTAAGAGCCGTTGAGACTTAACGTAATTTACCTGGAGACCAAAAATCTTGGAGAATTGTGTAAGGGATTGGCATCGGGTAGGCTAGGGTAGTAATCGAGGAGGCTGAGGATAGGGAGAATGTTCGTCAGCAAAGAGGCCATATTTGTGGACCTGAGTACCCAAATTGGTGGACACCCTGAATGCTGGGGGTTTGTTCGGATGGTAATGGCGAGTGTTTTCTATAGCTATTGGCCAACAATAGGTGGGATAACGGACAAGCCTTTCCTGGTAACCGTTTCTACGCTATGGAGATTGGTTTCAAAATAGTATCCTTGGATTTTAATATGAGCTTTAGGACTGGGAGTAGAGAGTTTTACTTACAAGCCCATGAATTATGTCGCCAAAACCCCAGCGTTCCAGGATCACAAAGATACAACAGCCAAGAGACCAAATCAAAGACCTTTTGAAGGTCTAGGGGAAAGAAAACATGCCTGATTGTTTAGGGCCCCCCCCAGTTCCAACCTGATTGAATGGATTAGACAATGTTGATGCTCTCCTGATCTGATCAGGATTCATGTTCTTCCTGGAAGAACCCCACTGATCTTATGTATAATCGGTTGATGAAAGAACCCAGAACGAATCGCTAGAATAATTGGTGAATTTTCAAGTCGCTATTGGAGTAAGGATGGGCCCGGTGCTCGATGCGAACCCACGTTCGCATCGAGCACCGGCGTTCGCTCGCTCGGCGAGCCCAGAACTATTTTGGCCGCTCGCATCACGTTCGTGTGATGCGAGCGGCCCCGCAATGCATTGCGGCCGGCGCGGCCGACGCAGTGCATTGCTGGCTGATGATTGGCCAAGCATGCACTGTGACCCCGCATGCTTGGCCAATCACAGCCCCGGAAACTCGAAGAGCCATAATTGGCTACAGGCAGGACGCCTGTAGCCAATTACAGCTCAGGGCTGTAGTACACGCCCCCCCCTATAAAACGCCGCCACGCCGTCTGCGCCGGTCACATGCTGTTCCGGCGCAGATTGAGCAGGCTGTTTCTGTGACACTCTGCTGCATTTAGATAGATAGAGAGAGAGATTCACTTGCAGAGATTGATTAGATAGATTCAGTTACAAAGATTG
The DNA here is from genome assembly GCA_028564925.1 of Lithobates sylvaticus. Lineage (NCBI taxonomy): Eukaryota > Metazoa > Chordata > Amphibia > Anura > Ranidae > Lithobates > Lithobates sylvaticus. The sequence goes on from CM053030.1 coordinate 470,247,548, forward strand.
ATTGACAAAGAGGGGCTTGTAGTGTGCTCGTGGCAGGCAGGCAGAGCTCCTATATTTTGTTACCAGAAGCACCTATAGGACTTGTAGTGTGTTCGTGGCAGGCAGGCAGAGCTCCTATATTTTGTTACCAGAAGCACCTATAGAACTTGTAGTGTGTTAGTGGCAGGCAGGCAGAGCTCCTATATTTTGTTACCAGAAGCACCTATAGGACTTGTAGTGTGTTAGTGGCAGGCAGGCAGAGCTCCTATATTTTGTTACCAGAAGCACCTATAGGACTTGTAGTGTGTTAGTGCAGGCAGGCAGAGCTCCTATATTTTGTTACCAGAAGCACCTATAGGACTTGTAGTGTGTTAGTGACAGGCAGGCAGAGCTCCTATATTTTGTTACCAGAAGCACCTATAGGACTTGTAGTGTGTTAGTGGCAGGCAGGCAGAGCTCCTATATTTTGTTACCAGAAGCACCTATAGGACTTGTAGTGTGTTAGTGGCAGGCAGGCAGAGCTCCTATATTTTGTTACCAGAAGCACCTATAGGACTTGTAGTGTGTTAGTGGCAGGCAGGCAGAGCTCCTATATTTTGTTACCAGAAGCACCTATAGGACTTGAAGTGTGTTAGTCCCAGGCAGGCAGAGCTCCTATATTTTGTTCCCAGAAGCACCTATAGGACTTGAAGTGTGTTAGTCCATTACACACACAGAGCTATATTTTCTTCCCAGAAGCACCTATAGGACTTGAAGTGTGTTAGTCCCATCACACACACAGAGCTATATTTTCTTCCCAGAAGCACCTATAGGACTTGAAGTGTGTTAGTCCCATTACACACACAGAGCTATATTTTGTTCCCAGAAGCACCTATAGGACTTGAAGTGTGTTAGTCCCATCACACACACAGAGCTATATTTTCTTCCCAGAAGCACCTATAGGACTTGAAGTGTGTTAGTCCCATTACACACACAGAGCTATATTTTCTTCCCAGAAGCACCTATAGGACTTGAAGTGTGTTAGTCCCATTACACACACAGAGCTATATTTTCTTCCCAGAAGCACCTATAGGACTTGAAGTGTGTTAGTCCCATTACACACACAGAGCTATATTTTCTTCCCAGAAGCACCTATAGGACTTGAAGTGTGTTAGTCCCATCACACACACAGAGCTATATTTTCTTCCCAGAAGCACCTATAGGACTTGAAGTGTGTTAGTCCCATTACACACACAGAGCTATATTTTGTTCCCAGAAGCACCTATAGGACTTGAAGTGTGTTAGTCCCATCACACACACAGAGCTATATTTTGTTCCCAGAAGCACCTATAGGACTTGAAGTGTGTTAGTCCCATTACACACACAGAGCTATATTTTCTTTCCCAGAAGCACCTATAGGACTTGAAGTGTGTTAGTCCCATTACACACACAGAGCTATATTTTCTTCCCAGAAGCACCTATAGGACTTGAAGTGTGTTAGTCCCATTACACACAAAGAGCTATATTTTGTTCCCAGAAGCACCTATAGGACTTGAAGTGTGTTAGTCCCATTACACACACAGAGCTATATTTTCTTCCCAGAAGCACCTATAGGACTTGAAGTGTGTTAGTCCCATTACACACACAGAGCTATATATTTCTTCCCAGAAGCACCTATAGGACTTGAAGTGTGTTAGTCCCATTACACACAAAGAGCTATATTTTGTTCCCAGAAGCACCTATAGGACTTGAAGTGTGTTAGTCCCATTACACACACAGAGCTATATTTTCTTCCCAGAAGCACCTATAGGACTTGAAGTGTGTTAGTCCCATTACACACAGAGAGCTATATTTTGTTCCCAGAAGCACCTATAGGACTTGAAGTGTGTTAGTCCCATTACACACACAGAGCTATATTTTCTTCCCAGAAGCACCTATAGGACTTGAAGTGTGTTAGTCCCATCACACACACAGAGCTATATTTCTTCCCAGAAGCACCTATAGGACTTGAAGTGTGTTAGTCCCATTACACACACAGAGCTATATTTTTGTTCCCAGAAGCACCTATAGGACTTGAAGTGTGTTAGTCCCATTACACACACAGAGCTATATTTTCTTCCCAGAAGCACCTATAGGACTTGAAGTGTGTTAGTCCCATTACACACACAGAGCTATATTTTGTTCCCAGAAGCACCTATAGGACTTGAAGTGTGTTAGTCCCATTACACACACAGAGCTATATTTTGTTCCCAGAAGCACCTATAGGACTTGAAGTGTGTTAGTCCCATAACACACACAGAGCTATATTTGTTCCCAGAAGCACCTAAAGGACTTGAAGTGTGTTAGTCCCATACACACACAGAGCTATATTTTTGTTCCCAGAAGCACCTATAGGACTTGAAGTGTGTTAGTCCCATACACACACAGAGCTATATTTTCTTCCCAGAAGCACCTATAGGACTTGAAGTGTGTTAGTCCCATTACACACACAGAGCTATATTTTCTTCCCAGAAGCACCTATAGGACTTGAAGTGTGTTAGTCCCATTACACACACAGCTCTATATTTTCTTCCCAGAAGCACCTATAGGACTTCTAGTGTGTTCGTGGCAGCAGGCAGAGCTCCTATACAGAGCTCTTATATTTTGTTCTCAGAAGCACACATATTTCTTCTAGGAGGCACCTATAGGACTTGAAGTGTGTTAGTGCATCACACAGAGCTCCTATATTTTCTTTGCAGAAGCACCCACAGGACTTCTAGTGTGTTAGTGGCATCACACAGAGCTCCTATATATTTTCTTTGCAGAAGCACCCATAGGACTTCTTAGTGTGTTAGTGGCATCACACAGAGCTCCTATATTTTCCTTTCAGAAGCACCTACAGGACTTCTAGTGTGTTAGTGGCATCACACAGAGCTCCTCTATTTTCTATTTTCTTTGCAGAAGCACCCACAGGACTTCTAGTGTGATAGTGGCATCAAACAGAGCTCCTCTATTTTCTTTTCAGAAGCACCCATAGGACTTCTAGTGTGTTAGTGGCATCACACAGAGCTCCCTATATATTCTTCTCAGCAGCACCCACAGGACTTCAGTGGCATCACACAGAGCCCTATATTTTCTTTGCAGAAGCACCTATAGGACTTCTAGTGTGTTAGTGGCATCACACAGAGCTCCTTTGCAGAAGCAACCTATAGGACTTCTAGTGTTGTTAGTTTTATATATTCTTGCAGAAGCACCCACAGGACTTCTAGTGTGTTAGTGGCATCACACAGAGCTCCTCATATATATTCTTCTCAGCAGCACCCACAGGACTTCTAGTGTGTTAGTGGCATCACACAGAGCTCCTCTATTTTCTTTGCAGAAGCACCCATAGGACTTCTAGTGTGTTAGTGGCATCACACAGAGCTCCTCTATTTTCTTTGCAGAAGCACCCATAGGACTTCTAGTGTGTTAGTGGCATCACACAGAGCTCCTATATTTTCTTCTCAGCAGCACCCACAGGACTTCTAGTGTGTTAGTGGCATCACACAGAGCTCCTATATTTTCTTTGCAGAAGCACCCATAGGACTTCTAGTGTGTTAGTGGCATCACACAGAGCTCCTATATTTCTTCTCAGCAGCACCCACAGGACTTCTAGTGTGTTAGTGGCATCACACAGAGCTCCTATATTTTCTTTGCAGAAGCACCCATAGGACTTCTAGTGTGTTAGTGGCATCACACAGAGCTCCTATATTTTCTTCTCAGCAGCACCCACAGGACTTCTAGTGTGTTAGTGGCATCACACAGAGCTCCTATATATTCTTCTCAGAAGCACCCACAGGACTTCTAGTGTGTTAGTGGCATCACACAGAGCTCCTATATTTTCTTTGCAGAAGCACCCATAGGACTTCTAGTGTGTTAGTGGCATCACACAGAGCTCCTATATTTTCTTCTCAGCAGCACCCACAGGACTTCTAGTGTGTTAGTGGCATCACACAGAGCTCCTATATTTTTCTTTGCAGAAGCACCTATAGGACTTCTAGTGTGTTAGTGGCATCACACAGAGCTCCTATATTTTCTTCTCAGCAGCACCCACAGGACTACCGACTACAAGGGCTGGAAGACCGCCAAGGGGAGGCAGAGCGTGCAGAGCCAAGAACACAGGGCAGGCAGTCTCTGTTTCTAGTGGACGTGGCCGTGGACGTGGACGTGGTCGTGCATCGTCATCAGCACGTGGCCATGGGACACGCGCGTCTTTGTTTTCGGCAGCTGGACATGTGGAGCCGCATCATGCTGAAGGCTTGGTAGAATGGATGACCAAGCCCTCCTCATCCTCCTCATCCTCTCTCACCCAGGCTCAGGGTACTGACAGAGCATCATCAGCCACCCCTTCCCTAGACCCACCATGTCCTCCTGAGGAGTCCCCCGAACTCTTTGAGCACAGTGTTGGGTACATGCGCCAGGGGGATGCCCAACGATTCGAAGGCTCGGATGACGATACCCTGCTTGAGGAATCTGGCAGTACAGTACCACCAGCTGCAGCTTACTGCCAGGTTTGCTCTAGTGGTGAAGAGGGAGGGGATGATGAGGTCACTGACTCCACGTGGGTGCCTCAAGGGAGAGAGGATGAGGAGGAGGACGAGGAGGAGGAGGATGCGGCGTCACATGTCCAACGAGGCAGGATGCCCCCTGGAGGCCAGGTAGAGGCCAGCACAGCAACTGTACAACACCGCAGAGCTCCGCCTGTGCAGGGCGCTGCCTCTGCACGTTATCAGAAAAGTTCTTTGGTGTGGGCCTTTTTTGAGACGAGTGCAGCAGATCGCACCACTGCTATTTGCAATATTTGTCTCAAGCGTATCTCGCGTGGCCAAAACATCAGCCGCTTGGGCACGACAAGCATGACCAGACATATGGCGACCTGCCATGCAGCTCGTTGGCAGGCACACATAAAAGACCCACACCAAAGAACTAAGCGGACCTCTCCTTGCTCCTCCTCAGCTGGGATCTCCATCCCCACTACACCTTCAGTCCTCTCTGAAAGCTGCTCTGAGAGGACTGAAGGTGTAGAATTCGGTGTGTCACAACCAAGTACTTGCAGTACACCGACGTCCGAATGCAGCAGGCAAATTTCCCTGCCCCAGCTGCTGGACCGTAGAAAGAAGTACACTCCCAGCCATCCACATGCCCAGCGGTTGAATGCTAGCCTTGCTAAATTGCTAGCACTTCAACTGCTGCCTTTTCAGTTGGTAGACTCGGGCCCCCTTCCGTGAGTTTGTTCAATGTGCGGTTCCTCAGTGGCAGGTTCCCAAACGCCACTTTTTTCTCGCGGAAGGCGATTCCGTCTCTCTACCGGCATGTGGAGGGCAATGTCCATGCCTCGCTGGACAGGGCGGTCAGCGGTAAGGTGCATATTACCGCTGACTCATGGTCCAGCAGGCATGGACAGGGACGGTACCTTTCTTTCACGGCCCATTGGGTCACTCTATTGGCAGCTGGGAGGGATGCAGGACAAGGTGCAGTAGTGTTGGAGGTTGTTCCGCCACCACGCCTCCAAAACGCGACTACTGCTACTGGTTGTGACACACCTCTCTCCTCCACCCCCTCCTCTTCTTCTTCCTCCAGTGCTCTGTCCTTGGAACCAGCGGTGCTCCGTAGGCGTACAAGGGGCTACGCAAGTACGCAGGCAAAAAGATGCCATGCCGTGCTTGCGCTGGTGTGTTTGGGGGACAGGAGCCACACTGGGCCAGAGGTTCTGGCAGCTCTGCAGGGGCAGGCCGAGAGGTGGTTGACGCCACGTCAGCTTAAGCCAGGAATGGTCGTTTCTGACAATGGCACCAACCTCCTCTCCGCCCTGCGACAGGGGCAGCTCACCCATGTGCCCTGCATGGCTCACGTCCTCAACCTGGTGGTGCAGCGGTTCTTGGGCAGGTTCCCAGGCTTACAGGATGTCCTGAGGCAGGCCAGGAAAGTCTGTGTGCATTTCCGCCGATCTTATAATGCCAGTGCTCGGCTGACTGAGCTGCAAAAGGAGCTGAACCTGCCCAAGAACCGCCTAATATCTGACATGCCCACCAGGTGGAACTCAACGTTGGCCATGCTGCAGCGACTGCACACGCAGCAGAGGGCCATCAATGAGTACCTTTGCGACTACGGCACCAGGACAGGGTCAGGGGAGCTTGGTTTTTTTTTTCCCCACGTCAGTGGAGCATGATCAGGGATGCATGCACTGTCCTCTCACCATTTGAGGAGGCCACGAGGATGGTGAGCAGTGACAGTGCATGCATCAGTGACACTGTCCCTCTTGTCCACCTGTTGGAGCATACGCTGCGTGGGATAATGGACAGGGCACTTGAGGCAGAACAGAGGCAGGAAGAGGAGGACTTCCTTGCCTCTCAAGGCCCCCTTTATCCGGACAGTGTTCCTTCTGTCCCACCCATCACACAGGAAGAGGATGAGGAGGAGGAGGAGGAGGAGGAGGAGGAGGATTGTGTGAGCATGGAGGTGGAGCCTGGCACTCAGCATCAGCAGCAGCAGTCTTTTAGGGATGATGTACAGTCCCAACAAGCCAGTGGACTTGTACGTGGCTGGGAGGAGGTGGCTGGCGATCATGTCATCCTCAGTGACCAGAAGACTCCGGACCGAATGCCTCAGCTAACCTACGCTGCATGGCCTCCCTGATCCTGCAAAGCCTGCGGAAGGATCCTCGTGTTCTTCGGATCAAGGAGAGGGACCATTACTGGCTGGCCACTCTCCTTGATCCGCGGTACAAGGGTAAGGTTGCGGACCTTATCTTGCCGTCGCAGAGGGAGCAGAGGATGAGACATCTCAGGGAGGCCTTGCAGAAAGGTCTGTGCAACGCGTCCCAGAAACTGGGAGGCTACAAACTCCTGGTCCTGGGCGACGAGTTGCTGAGGCTTCGGTCAGTGGCAGAAGGAGCGGTGGGGAAGGTGGACGTCTGACCGATGCGTTCAGACAATTTTTTAGTCCGCAGCCCCAAGGTATGATCGGTTCCAGCAACCATCGCCAGCGTCTGATATACATGGTGCAGGAATACCTTGGGGCAAGGTCAGACTTGGACACCTTTCCCACCGAAAATCCTCTGGCTTACTGGGTCCTGAGGATGGATCACTGGCCAGAGCTTGCACAGTATGCAATTGAGCTACTGGCCTGTCCTGCCTCCAGCGTTCTTTCCGAACGCACATTCAGTGCTGCTGGAGGATTTGTGACTGATCATAGGGTGCGCCTGTCCACCGCCTCGGTTGATCGACTGACATTCATCAAATGAATCAGTCTTGGATCACCACCAGCTACCAGGCACCTGAGGCGGATATAACCGAATAATTTTTAATGTCACATCCCTTCAAGACTGCCCTATGCTGATGCTGAGTGACTGTCCTCAGGGTCGTTATGTTCAGAGTTGTAACTGACTATCCTTCTTAAAAAAATGCCTTCGCAACACGTGTGACTGCTGTGCTCCAAGTACAGTCTCTGTGAGGGCCGTGTTGCAGTGTTGTGCCACAGCACCAGTGCCTAAGGCACAATTTTTCAGCCCCTGTTTAACAGGGGCGTGTACTTACAATTTTTTAAAAAAATGCTTCGCAACACGTGTGACTGCTGTGCTCCAAGTACAGTCTCTGTGAGGGCCGTGTTGCAGTGTTGTGGCACCAGCACCAGTGCCTAAGGCACAATTTTTCAGCCCCTGTTTAACAGGGGCGTGTACTTACAATTTTTTTAAAAAAAATGCTTCGCAACACGTGTGACTGCTGTGCTCCAAGTACAGTCTCTGTGAGGGCCGTGTTGCAGTGTTGTGGCACCAGCACCAGTGCCTAAGGCACAATTTTTCAGCCCCTGTTTAACAGGGGCGTGTACTTACAATTTTTTAAAAAAATGCTTCGCAACACGTGTGACTTGCTGTGCTCCAAGTACAGTCTCTGTGAGGGGTTGCAGTGTTGTGGCACCAGCACCAGTGCCTAAGGCACAATTTTTCAGCCCCTGTTTAACAGGGGCGGGTAATTACAAATCTTGATCTAATAGTTCACAGCAGGGCCCATTCCTGCGCCCACCAAGAGTAACTATGAGGGCCTGCAGTCTTGTGGCAACACCGTCCACCACCACCGCCAAAGGCCCAATTTTTCTGCCCTGTTCATCAGGTGCTTGCAATTACAAATCTTGATCTAATAACTCACAGCATTCCTGGGCCCATTCCTGCGCCCACCAAGAGTAACAGGTGCTTGTGAGAGCCAAGAGTAACAGTCTTGTGGCAAAACCGTCCACCACCACCCACCACCACACCACCACCCCCAATTTTTCTGCCCTGTTCAACAGGTGCATGCAATTACAAATCTTGATCTATTAACTCACAGCAGGGCCCATTCCTGTGCCCACCAGTCTTGTGGCTACACCAACATCTAATAGGGCAAATTTCTGCAGAGTATATACGCCAGGCCCCTACTTTCAAACATCCAACTTACAAACGACTCCTACTTGCAAATGGAAAGAGAAAACAGGAAGTGAGAGGAAATCTACCCCTAGGAAGGGAAATTCTATCCTGTTAGATTTAATTTGGGAAAAAGGTATCTCCTCTCTACTGATACTTTATCACCAATCCTTGTTTCAATTAAAACCCCACTTTTCCAAAAACATTTGTCATTGGGACGGAAAGTGAGGTGACATGTTCTGAACAGATGTGCAAAGACAGCAAATGTTACAGGGGTGATAACCCCTCCCTATGTTCTCCAAAAAGCTTAAAAATAGATTTTTTTGGGATGGAGCTACACTTCATAATGTACCTGTTCAGATTCTACTTAAGATCAAACCTAAAGCCGCAAGTGGTTTTAAATGGCTTCTTTTTTTCCTTTACAAATGTCATTTTGTGCAAGGACAGTTCTAAACACGGGAAACACATGCCACTTCACAGGCATACTTTGGACACCCCCCAGGTACCATATTTAAAGGAAAATGTCACTTTTTTTTTTTCACTTTATGCATCATTAAAATGACTGCTCCCGAAAAAACGTTAGTTTTTAAAAGTTCTTTTTGCATTGATATATGTCCCCTGGGGCAGGACCCGGGTCCCCAAACCTGTTTTATGACATTAACATGCATATTGGCCGTTGTAATTAGCACTTTTGATTTCGAACGTTCGCGTCCATTATAACGTATAGGGTTCGAAAATTCGCGCGAACTTTCGGTCCGTTCGAAGGTTCTGGTTCGAACCGAACCGGGGGTGTTCGGCTCATCCCTAGCCCGACTTAAGGGTTTATGGTCTGTGGATAGAGAGGGGATAGGGAGTTGTGTCGTAGATACTCTGAGATAAGTGTCATGTCTTTGTTGTCATGGGGACTATAAAGTTTGGAGTAGAAGTCATGGAAATACCTCAAGGGTGGGATTTTGGTTGGGTTAGCTGAGTGCCTTGTACACTGGGATTCTAATTTTGGACATTGCAAATGAGTGGAGCACACTTCAGGTGTTAATTTAGAGGCCAGCATGGAGCCCAACACTATCACTCTGGGGTGTAGAATTTGTTTTAGGCTCCATTTTGTATCTGTTTTTCAGCTTCTCTGTGAGGGCAAGGTTGAGCTCCGCAATCTGGTCTTTGTCAAGTTGGAATCCTCAGTGATTGAGAGGGATGTCATTTGTGCTGATAACGCAAGGAGGAGTATTGACCATCTAGACTCGTTATGTCAGCTTCTGTGTTCTCGGTTTAATTTGAGTGGTCATTTTGATAATTTCTCCTTGTATAAACGTTTTGTTTGCTGCCCACAAGGTTTCTTCTGAGATCCCCTCTGTTTTGTTAATGGTAAAGTACTCTTTAAGGGATTTCACTAGCATCTGTACTCTTACTGGGTCAGAGTAAGTAGGGATTCATTTAATCTCCATGGAGTGCCCTGTTCCTGGTTTCTGATATCGCCTGTGCAGTGACATGGACAGCAGGTGAGTGGTCAGATAAAACTGTATCATGAATTCTCAATGAGATGATAAGAGGGGATAAGTGTGGGTCTGGACCAGCAGGTGGTCAATCCTAGCGTATAACAGTTGTGGGGTACTGGAGAAATGTGAAAAGTCACGTTTTACCTGGGTTAAGTTCTCTCCAGACATCAGCCCAGCGCCAGGTTGAGCATGGATTACGTTTGGCAATTTTTTGAGGCTCTCTCTCTGTCGTCGGTCTGGTGAGTGTGAGAAGAAGGGTTTAGATCTGTCTAGAGCCTGGTCAAAGGCGGAGTTGGAGCCCCCCCCCCCCCCCCAAATATGACTGTGACCCTCCAGACTTGGGGAGAGGGAATCAAATAGGTGTTTGACAAAGGAGGGCTTGACCTTTATTAGGTGACGCGTAGTAGGAAATCACAGGGTGTAGACAGGTTTCCCTCAATTGTTCCCTTTACCAGGATGAATGCTGGCCCTCTGGGTCCTTTACTTATGAGATTAAGGAAAAATTGCAAGATTTGGCAAAGACAATGTGCTACCCTTTTTTAGTCATTGTTTTCTGCACTTGCTAAAATATAAATTGGGAGGGAAGTGAGCATGGAGAACGGTCTGCAGCGGGATCTAGCTGCACAGGATTCAGTACTCAATATACTGCAGCTAACAGAATCAACTGCCTGCCTGTAGTATATTAAGAAGAGAACAACAGGAACGGTCTGCAGTGAGATCTAGCTAAACTGGATACAGTATACTGAATATACTGCAGCTAAACTGAAAATGTACTGCCTGCATGTAGTATATTAGGAACAGAACAAACAGGAACAGTCTGCAGCAAGATCTAGCTGCATAGCGATATCTCAGTACTGAATATACTGCAATCTAACTGAATGTAACTTACTGCCTTTAGTATCTTTAGGAGCCAGTGGCGGCTGGTGCTCAAAATTTTTGGGGGGGCGCAAACAAACAGCCTCACTGTGCCATCAAACGCTGCCACTGTGCCCATTAAACGCTGCCACTGTGCCCATCAAACGCTGCCACTGTGCCCATCAAAACGCTGCCACTGTGCCCATCAAACGCTGCCACTGTGCCCCAAGTTCTGCCACTGTGCCCCAAGTTCTGCCACTGTGCCCCAAGTTCTGCCACTGTGCCCCTTAAGTGCTGCCATTGTGCCCCTTAAGTGCTGCCATTGTGCCCCTTAAGTGCTGCCATTGTGCCCCTTAAGTGCTGCCACTGTGCCCCTTAAGTGCTGCCACTGTGCCCCTTAAGTGCTGCCATTGTGCCCCTTAAGTTCTGCCATTGTGCCCCTTAAGTGCTGCCATTGTGCCCCTTAAGTGCTGCCATTGTGCCCCTTAAGTGCTGCCATTGTGCCCCAAGTTCTGCCACAAGTTCTGCCATTGTGCCCCAAGTTCTTGCTGCCATTGTGCCCCTTAAGTGCTGCCATTGTGCCCCTTAAGTGCTGCCATTGTGCCCCTTAAGTTCTGCCACTGTGCCCCTTAAGTGCTGCCATTGTGCCCCTTAAGTGCTACGATTGTGCTATTGTGCCCTTAAGTGCTGCCATTGTGCCCCTTAAGTGCTTCCATTGTGCCCCAAGTTCTGCCACTGTGCCCCTTAAGTGCTGCCACTGTGCCCCCTGCCTGCCCTCTGCACTTACCTTGTCCCGGTGTGCAGCTGGTGACGGCGTCAGGCGACGAGCGGTGTCTCCGTCGGATGTCTTCTCCCGCGCTCCTCCTGTCTTCTTCTGCTGTGATTGGACGCTAGGTGATTGGACGCCTAGCGTCCAATCACAGCGCCTGTGACTTCAGCCAATCAGGTGACAGGTAACAGACCTGGCAACCTGATTGGCTGAGAGGCGGGTCTGTGTTAGGGAAGCGATGTATTCGCTTCTCTAACACAATACTGTGTAATCAGCGAACGCACGGCCGTGCGCCCGCTGTTTACACTTAGGGAAGCCTATTAGAGCACACCGCTCTAATAGGGTCCCCTATTAGAGCTTACAGCTCTAATAGGGGCGCTTCCAGCAACACCCCCCCCCACTGTAATTCAGATGCCCGGCGCCCGATCAGGGGCCGGACACCTGAATAGGGGGCGGCAGAGGTGACCAATAGATAGATTCATGCAATGCATGAATCTATCTATTGGTGATAGAGCGGTGCATACTGCACTGTGCGCCCTTAAAGGGACATGGCGCCCTTAAAGGGACATGTTTAATTTGCAAAGGCACCCTCAACTCAAATCAAACATTTTTTTTTTTTTTGAACTTTTTTTTTATTTTTTATTTTTTTTTTTTTTAAACTGCAAGGATGGGGGGGGGGGCGGCGCCCGGGGCGCCCCCTATGGACGGGCCGCCACTGTGTCACCCTAGATAGAACAGCATAATATATGTAAACAGGAGTATGATGTATAATGGAAAGAGTAGAATGTTGAAATGCTATTTTTAGTCCCTCCTACCTGAATCCTTCTGGAAGGATCACCTGATGTTCCTGTGTGGAGTCATTGGAATACAGATAGGCCAGGGACATCTCTCTGGGGGAATTTCTGATACTGGATCCTTCTGTAGGAAACACACACACACACTCACACACAGGGGGACCATCACTGAATACATTTTTTTCTATGTCTTTATATTCAGAGCGATGTGTGTATCTAGGTGGATCCTCAATACAATAAATTAAATCTCCTTTTACTTGGTGATGTTAGGGTTGGCTGGCTCTCCATCATGACCTCATTTACTGATCCTTATGTCTTTCAAAATATTCCCACTCCTCTGGCATGGGAGGGACGGTGTTCTTGAAATATGGGATGACTTTTAAAAACACTGCAACAACACTGATTAAAAACACAGCAATGTTATACTTTGGTTCTGGCGCGTGTGAGGATGGAGTGATCTGTCACGGCTCCCGCTCCCCTCCGCTCCATCAGTATCCATATTGCACTGTCACAACAGTGGCTTCTACGGGTGTGGTATCTGAGGGTCAGAAGGACCGTTTTGTGGAGCAACAGCGCTCCTCGCCCACACGGCCCACACTCCAGGCACACTCCCCGCAGTGATCCTCCCCTGGCAGTATGACCATTTTAACAATGGCCCGCCCTCCCAAAACAGGAAAAATAACCGGCATTCCAAAATTTTAGATCTTTCGTCTATCGGCCCTGGAGAAGAGGGTGGAAAGTTTGCCTCAAAGATTAGTGAGGTCTCAGACCAAATACCTAGATATTGTCAGAGCTGTCTTCTTCGCCATTTAAAATGGCAATTTTCTTGTGTTATTGAGCCTTAGTGTTTTAGGGGATATGTTGGATATTCATTGGTTCCAGATTTTGTTACGTTTCTTTGAGCGTTGGAGATAAAGCCATACTGAGCTAAAATCTTTTTTTTCTTTCAATAGATTTTTCTTAAATTTTCGAAAAAGACTCATAGAAAAGCACAATACAATGCCACATACAAGGTAACCAGGAAATCCAAACAATCATTATAACAGTATAACGGATAACACGGTGGTACAATCTAGGTCGTTTAGGACGTGTCTCAAGAGTAATGCCCAGGGTAAAACGAAAGCCCGGACAGAGAGAACACCTCGCCCCCAGCCCGGCACCCTGACGGGGGAACTAGCTGTGCCGTGCTGCGAAAAGTGTACCCTCCCATTCGGGCCCGGGCACCCAGGGACAAGACCTGAGATAGAAAAATCTCGTCCAGTCTAACCTGAGTTTAAGTTGACAAATAAAAAGGGGATAACATACAAGTTTGCCCGTAAGACAGTAAGCATGTAGAAAATCGGTCGATTGATTCTGCGAGTAAAACAATAAAATGGTTAGATCATCCCTAGAGAACCATGAGAGGATAAAAATATAAAACCAAAATCCTATCAGAGACCTAAACTAGTTCCCAATAAAAAGGAGGCAAACAGATAAATCAAAGATAGTCATCTATTTCGTTAAAAACAATCAGAAGGCTTATGTGAAAAAAAAAACAAGCTGATTATTTGGTACGCGTCATATAACCTGAAATGTCAGGCCTCAAGAAAAAGCAGTAAAAGGTAAAGAGAGAAAAGGAAAGAAGATAGAGGTGAAAAAGGAGAAGGAGGCGCTAAAGTAAAGAATAACAGTGCAAATCTCTTTTCACCAGCGGCACCCGGTTACAAACGCTAGTCAATGGTTGGTATAGATAGATATCCAATCCAGGAGACTAACCAAATAGCATCATGTTTAGCGGTGAAGTCAAGGAGTATACTGCTGTTTTTCCTGAGTCATGAGATCCAATAGATCTTTCTTTTGACAGAAAAAAGAGAGGACAGATGGTGTTTTTCCAGTGCACGTGCTATCGTGGAGTCATTTGGTACCAGAGAAGTATGAACTGAATGAGTCTTTGGTTAATTTGGGTGCATTGGAGCATGGAAAATTTAACAGGGCAATGTGAGGCGATTGCTGGATTGGGTATACCAGCATAAATTTTCCTAATGATGTGGAAATATTTTGCATTCCATAAACCCTGATCGCTTGGGGCATTCCCACCAGAACATGTGTAACATGGACACCCACGATTCCGCAGTCACGGAAGCATAAAGGAGAAAGATTACAGGATAGATTTTGGAAAGTACCTCAATGGGACATATATACCACCTCATGAGGGTCTTCAGATTAGCTTCAATTAAAGTGATGTTTAAAAAATCCCTTTGAGGCAGAGATAGAGGCTCTATGCCAGTCTGCTATATTCATGTATGTTTTGTTAGATCATTTTCCCATTCTTTCATATAGAGTGTCTTAGTATCAGCATGAGCAAGTGATTGGTGTAAATTACTGTAATGCCCACCCCTTTGTTCCTCAGTATGGACCACACCATCGTTTCATAATCCCGTGACCGAGAGAGATTTAGACGTTGGAGGAAGAAGAGACCGGATAATGTGGGCAATGGTTTGTCTGTAGCGGAATCTTTCCGCGTTTGGCATGTCTAGCTTGTTAATAACAACTAGAGCCATAGTTGAGGGGGCCCCTGGATCGTCCAGTGAAAAGTGTCCTATCATTATACATCCCTTTATCCAACCACCATTGAAAAGGCATTTTTGAGTCTATTCCAGGAGGGGAATAGAGAATTACGGAACAAGCGTGGGACCAAACGGTTGCCAATGTGAGACTAAGCCGAGGATTGGACTTGAGAAGAGACGGCCATAGACGGAAGCGAAGATGGGATAGTTGGTTAGGCCCATTGCACGTCAAGGTCTAGATCTGGGCAAGGACCACAGGATATAATCCCAGACATGTACTGAGGGATAAGCTTTGTCTCTCCACTAAGTACCCATA
>CM053030.1:470263184-470281400 GCA_028564925.1 Lithobates sylvaticus
GTGAGGCCAGGCGTGTACGCGCGAGTGCCCTGTACAAGAGTGCTGGCGGTGTGTGGTCTGGTGGTGAGTGTGGGGGGGCGCAGACCCGGGCGACGCGCCAAGGGAGGTTTGATGGAGGCCCTGAAGGGCACCCCTCGCTTGTTGTGGTGCTCGGGGAAAGTCATCCTCAGAGTTGGCTGCTGCGGCTCAGCCCCCACCCCCCCCCCCCCCCCCCCCCCCCCCCCCCCCTAAATATGAAGCTCAACGTGGCCCGAACCGCGAGCGGACACTAACTTTTCAGGAGCAACAGTTTTTAAGCCACAACCGCTATATCTACAAAGAACCACCCTCTCATTGTCTTGTTATACAGATGAAAGTTGTTATTGATAAGAAATGCTACCTTATTGTTGTGTTACGTTTGAAACAAATACAAATACTATTTACAAAAAAAAAAAAAAAAACAGGTGCAGAAAAATTGGTCTTTGAGTGTGGGTGATGCCTTCCCACCGTAACCCTATAGAGGTACTCTTGATGAAAGCAAGAATTGGCCTTGCTGTAAAAAATTGCAATGATATGCACCTGTCAAACAGGTGCAGAAAAATTGGTCCTCTGCCGCGTACACACGAGCGGATTTTCTGTCAGAAAAATCTTGGATGGTTTTTCCGACGGAATTCCGCTCAAACCTGGCTTGCATACACACGGTCACACAAAAGTTTGCTGAACTTTCGACCACCAAGAAGGCGGTGACGTACAACACTATGACGAGCCGAGAAATTAAGTTCAATGCTTCCGAGCATGCGTCAAATTGTTTCTGAGCATGCATAGGAATTTTGCGTGTCGAAATTGCTACAGACGATCGGAATTTTTTCCGACCGAAAAATTTAGAACATGCTCTCAATCTTTTGCTAGCTGGAATTCAGCCAGCAAAAGTCCGATGGAGCATACACACGGTCACATTTTCCGACCAAAATCTCTCATCAGTCTTTTGCTGGCCGAATTTCCGATCGTGTGTACGCGGCATTAGGGTGTCGTGGCGCCTTCCCACCTTAACCCTATAGAGGTAATCTTGATGAAAACAAATTGTCTGTAAAAAAAATTGCAATGATATGCACCTGCCAAACAGGTGCAGAAAAATTGGTCTTTGGGTGTTAATTGTGCCCATGAAACCTATACCAAAAACATCCTTTCAGATGAAATTATTGAACACCCTCAAAGCTATGCAGCCTCGAAGTCCTGCAGAGATTTCACATTCCTAAAAGACTTAATCAGTGACATCGATATCAGGGGCTTCATAGCTGGTAATCCAGGACTGACTCAAACGCGTTCTATGATCATTAACAAAACCTCCTGCAGCACTAAATGCCCGTTCTGAAAGCACGCTGGGTGCAGGGCAGCCCAAAAACTCAATAGCATACTAGGAATGTTCTGGCCAGTGGTCTATTCTCATGACCCAGTAAGTCAGTGGATTGTCAGCTGGAAAGCTCTCCATCTCTGTTTTGGCCCAGAGGTAATCGTCCACCATGTGATGCAGACGCTGCCGTTGGGATGTGGAAGCTGACAGCCCTGGGGGGCGAGGACTAAAAATATTCTGAAATGCCTCACTTCTCTAACGCTCCTCTCTTAACCAAAACTACGTTTTCCACGACACTGTAACCTACTGGAGTCAGGAAAAACGTTCAATAAAATCCTCTTTAACGTGTCCTCAAGAGATTTTATCTTCTGCACTCTCTGTGGGGAAGGGATGCGTTCTGAGACCTTCCCCTTATAATGGTGGTCAAAGAGGGTTGCCAACCAGTAATCATCCTTCTCCTTTATGCCATGTATTCTTGGGTCTTTTCGCAGGCTTTGAAGCATGAGGTTGCCCATGCACCTCAAATTTGCCGGGGCTTGAGAAACAGACTCCTCGGGATTACTCAGGATGACAGCATCTGGAACTTCCTCCTCCCAGCCACATACTACTCCCAAGGGTCCTGGTGTTGGAAAGCCATTGCTTACAGATTGACGCATGTTTTCCTCTTCTTCGAAGCCTATGAAAGTGCCAGAATCCTCCTCCTCCTCCCCTCTCTCCTCCTGTGTGTTCTGCGACATAGGAATGATGGTGTTTGGATTAAGTGTGTCTTGAGAGGAAAGGAAGTCCTCCTCTTCCTCCTGCTGCTCTGCCTCCAGTGCCCTGTCCATAATGCCAGGCAGAGTCTGCTCCAGCAGGAACACAACAGGGATTGTGTCACTGATGCATGCACTGTCACGGCTCACCATCCTTGTGGCCTTCTCAAATGGTGACAATACAGTTCATGCATCCTTAATGATCAGCCATTGGCGTGGGGGAAAAAAGCTGAGGCGCCTGAGTCTGTTGCTGTGCCGTATTCGCACAGGTACTCATTGATGGCCCTCTGCTGCATGGCACATGTGTCAACTTTCCATGTCTAAGGGCAGACAGGAGGTTTGAGCCATTATCGCACACTATAATTCCTGGCTTCAGCTGGCATGATGTGAACCACCTCTGGGCTAGTCCCTGCAGAACTACAAGAATCTTTGCTCTGGTGTGGTTCCTATCCCCTAATCACACCAGCTGAAGCACTGCATGACACCTTTTAGCCTGACTCTGGGAATAGCCCTTTGAACGCTTAGGGGGTACCTGATGTTCATAGGACAATTCTGCAGAGGAGGGCATGGAGGTGGCGGAGGAGGAGGGGGTAGAGCTCACAAGTGTGGCATCATCACCACCAGCTGTATGGAGACGTGGGAGCACAACAAGCTGCTGCACCGAGCCCTGTCCTGCATTCTTTCGAGTTGCAAGCAGCGTTACCCAGTGTGCTGTGAACATGTAAACAAAATATATCATCCCTGTCCATGCCTGCTGGACCACATGTCAGCAGTAAGGTGGATTTTATGGCTGACTGCCTTGCCCAACGATGCCAGAACATTCCCTTCCATGTGATGGTAGAGAGATGGAACGGCCTTACGTGAAAAGTAGTAGCGACTGGGAACTTGCCATTGTGGTACAGCACATTGTGCGAATTCATGGAAGGGGGAAGAATCCACCAGGCTGAAAGACAGAAGTTGGAGAGCCAACAGCTTTGACAAGCTTGCATTTAGATGCTGGGCATGTGGGTGGCAGGGTCTGTATTTTGTTTCCCCACTGCAGCAGATAGAGCAGAGAAATTAGCTGGCTACAGTCTACCGCTGGTGGTGTGCTGCTGGCAGATGTGCTGCTAGGACCTGGGACACCCTGTGCTATACCATCATCCCTATCAGTGGAGGCTGCTGAGAGGTAATGACTCTGTATAGCAGGGGCAGACTGAAGTGGGTAAGGAGGAGGCACAGATTTGTGCCCCTTTTGTGTGGCTTTTAGGTGCTCTTGCCAACGGGCTGAGTGGTTGGACGTTAAATGCCTTGTTAAAGCGGAGCTCCACCCTAAAGTGGAACTTCCGCTTATCGGATTCCTCCCCCCCTCCGGTGCCACAATTGGCACCTTTCAGGGGGGAGGGGGGTGCAGATACCTGTATAATACAGGTATCTGCACCCACTTCCGGGACTAGCATCCCCGCCCATATCCGAGGATATCCGAGGATGACCCGTTGTGTCTTGAGAAACAGTTCCAAGGACACAGCGGGGACCAATAGAGAAGCGCAGAGCGACTCGCGCATGCACAGTAGGGAACCGGGCAGTGAAGACGTTGCGTCTTCACTTCCTGATTCCCTGACAGCGGATGGCGGCGGGGCAGCTGAGAGACGAGCAGTCGCTCGTCACATTCTGCCGACACCGCTGGAACCTGTAACAGGTAAGTGTCCATTTATTAAAAGTCAGCAGCTGCAGTATTTGTAGCTTCTGACTTTTAATATTTTTGGTGCGGGTGCAGCTCCACTTTAAGCATGTGGAACCCAAATGATTGGTGTTTTTGCCACATTTGATGTGTGCCTGAGACACAGTTTGCAGATAGCAGCAGTGCGATCTGCTGCAGATGTGCTGAAAAAGGCCCAGACAACTGAGCTTTGGGGAGTGGGCCAGGAGATAACAGCTGCAGAATGTGATGGAATAGGGTGGCTGCTCTCTACTTTTTGTTGATGTCGGCCTCCTTGGGGTTGTGCCGCCTTACCTTCAGTTTCCTTCTCTGCTCATGTTGATGGGGACAAGGGCCTCTTCCCGAAAAGGCATTTGCATACCTCTCCAAAGAGCTTGTATCGGACTGAGGGCTCGTGGAGTACTGAGGCAGGGTGCTGTGATGTTTTCAGGAATCTATGTACAGCACCCTACTGGGCCCTTCTCACAGCTATAATGTGCCTAATTTTCCCTAGAGAAGTACAGAGACCCAGCGATTATGTCATTGGTCCTAAAATAAGGTATGTAATAAAGATGGAAAGGTTTAACCACTTCCAGACCGCCGCACTCCGATATACGGTCTTTTTGACCCCAGATCTCATATTTAAGAGGTCTTGTCATGCTTTTTTTAAAAGTCGCCTATGGAGATTTCTAAGGGTAAAAGTTTGTCGCCATTCCACAAGCAGGTGCAATTTTGAAGCATGACATGTTTGGGTATCAATTTACTCGGCATAACATTATCTTTCACAATATTAAAAAAAATTGGGCTAACTTTACTGTTGTACAAGTTTTTTAATTAAAAAAAGTGTATTTTTTCCAAAAAAAGTGCACTGTTAAGACCGCTGCGCAAATACGGAGTGACAGAAAGTATTGCAACGACCGTCATTTTATTCTCTAGGGTGTTAGAACCCCCAAACATTATAATTTTTTTTCTAAGTAATTTTCTAGCAAAAAAAAACAGTTTTTAACTTGTAAACAACACATCATAAAGAGACTCGGTCCTTAAGTGGTTAAATATTTTTTTACCATGTTGATGAGCGAGGGGGCAGGAAGGAGGAACCAGAAAAGTCAAAATATAAGCAGAATGAACTTTGGCTTTAGCCTCCCTTTGGTCCTGTAAAAGTTCTAAAGAGGTGGGATTAAACTTGGCAGTTACAGGAAAAAGTTTGCCAACTGTTACGATTATTCGCTTATATCTTTAGCCTCTCATATCTCTGGATCTATTGATCATTTTGATAGGCAGTTTTCATTAAAAGTAACCACTGCTTAGACATTTTTGTCACATGCTCAGTATGAATCATCCAAGTTTGTGACAGTGTTCAATTAAGAGAATAGCAATCTGCATATCACTAACCATTAACCATAAGCCTTAGTTCCTAAGTTATTATAAAGCAAAGCTATTAGCTGCAATCTTTCTTCCTTGAGCACTTTGTTCCTCTTATCAGTTTATTTGTCTAACCTCTCAGAGTGAGAAAAACGAGGAAGTGGAGGCTTGCTCACGTAGATTGCCCAGAAAACCAATATATCTCTTTTAAAAAGAAAATGCCTGGCAACTTGTAATATCCATTCATGAGCTGCTCATCCAGAAACCACTGCAGCTATGCCAAAGCCAGGAAATAAGTCAGGTTACCTTTTAATGTGGGTTTTAGGTTATCCAATGGTTCTACGTAATACAGCTAGATTTCAAGAACAGCGCATTTGCTCCCTGGATGGATTTGCACACACAGGTCATCTCATTCTGGGTTATGCAACGTCCTTTCTTGCTTTCTATGAGTTTCAGTAAAGAACCTGAACATGATACCAGGCCTGCATATTCATAAAGCTACTGGTGTTCCCAGAACTCCAAATTACCAGCAACAAGGTATTGTAAAGTGTATGTAAACCCTAACAATGAAATTCTCTAATATACCCCTTTGGGTCAGTTAAATATTTTATTAACTCCATTTTCGTAAGGGTAAAACAAATCTAAATGCCCAAGCACAATATTGAAAACTTTGACATGTGTTAGTAAAACCGTACATATCATCACAACTACTTTGTGCATCCAGGTGGATTATACCTTGGTTTTTTTTCAGGACAAATTGGGCTTTCATTTGGTGATAAATGGTAATGCATATTTCCTGATTTTTTTTTTATTATCAAAGGAAAACTCGCCCAAAACTAAAAAACAAATCATACTTTTTAGCTGTATATTTTTTGCTACAACCATAACCTTCTACCAAAGAACAAACCAAATGCTCCTGACAATCACAGTGATACCACATATGTGTATGTTAGTTGTTGTTTGTACCCGTAGTACAGCCCAAAAACAATAGTGCCCATTTTGCTTTTTTTAATCCTACCTAGAACACACTGACACTAATTGACATTGATACAAAAAAAAAAAAAAATACTGACCCTGACCTTTGACCCAAACACTAACCCTGGCACTGACCTAGATCAAACCTTGATCTCGGTATTTTTTGTATTTTATTAATTTTTGTATTATTATTTATTTTATTTTTGTTACACAATTTTTTTTTCACTGCAAGGAGAGAGAGAGATATAATGCATCTCTCTCCTCCATTCACAGAGGGGGGGAAAAAAACAGGGGCAGGGTTCCCAGTGACCAATCAGAGGCTATCATAGCGATCAGGTGACCCGAAATCAATTGTTAGTAAGGGCCCCGGGGCTATCCGTGAGACCCTGGTCTCTGTACTGGGAGCGTGCCCGTGCGGTGCGCTCCCAGCACAAAGGCAGATAGACAAATATGCGGCCCCACGGATAAAGAGCCCAGTCCAGTGGGGCTGCATATTTGCGTATAGTCCCCATGAAGGGTTTAAAACTGTTTACAGTATTCTGTTTAATAAAGTGCAGTTATATAACAAGTGAAATATCTATTGCTCCTGCGGGAAATCCAGCGCAGTCCTGTGCACTCTACAATGTAATCTATAGAAGAGGTGTTAGCCTTGCCTAGTTTACTCTTGTCAACCACAGAACACCTCCCCCATGTTATGGAGATGAGGCAGAGGAGAGTTGTATAGTCCTAACACAATCCAGTGTGTGAACGCTGTTGCTTCATAGACATAGTACAGTGAGTGAGCGTTGTTGTCTTAGGCATGTGCTTCCTCTGTGCCTTAGTGTTGTCAAAAACTTAGATAGCATGAGGGAGGGTTGAGTAACTCTAATGCCGCGTACACACGGTCAGACTTTCCTACGGGAAATGTTCGATGTGAACTGGTTGTCGGAAAGTCCGACCATGTGTATTCTCCATCGAACATTTGCTGTCGGAATTTCCGCCCACAAATGTTTCAGAGCAGGTTCTCAAATTTTCAGCCAACTTCACTTTGTTGCCGGAAAGTCAGAGCGTGTGTACACATGTCCATCACACAAAAGTTCACGCATGCTCTGAATCAAGCAGAAGGAGCCGCACTGGCTATTGAACTTCCTTTTCATAGTCCCGTCGTACGTGTTGTACGTCAACGCATTCTCACGTTTGGAATTTTGGGCAAACATTTGTGTGACCGTGTGTATGCAACACAAGTTTGAGCTAACATCCTTTGGAAAAAAATCCACGGTTTTGTTCACGGAAAGTACGATCATGTGTACACGGCATTAAAGTTGCATGGTGTCTCTGGCAATAGCCAACAATTAGTTTCCAATTCTTATTGCTGGACAGCTAAAGTGTGGACCGATGTCAAACATGGTGCTTTGTATTTATCAAGGTACATATGTTGTATGGCTATTTAACCTTAATGAAGTAATTCCACTGACTGTGGAATTATGCCTCCGTGAGCAATAAGAGGAAGTGTTGTAGTCATTCAGAAAATACAAAGCCTCTTGTGAATGGCTGATCAGCACTCAACCAGACTCCCGTTTTCTTAAAGGAGCGGGACAGGAAATGAATTACGCCTCTCATGATCTCCACCTCAACCAATCAGAGGAAGCCTGGTCTTCATTCACAAAATACAAGTCCTCCAGTGAATGGAAGTTCCCAACACTGGAAAACAGTGCTGTATACTGTATGTAGCTGTGGACATAGTTCATTTGGATCAGCTTGATCCAAATGGACTATTTAAAGTTCATTAAAACAAGTAATTTGGCTTTAACCGAGTAGTGCTACCTCTACCTTTTTATCTTCTTTACAAATGGTAGCGCTGATATGCAACCAGCAGTGACATGTTGTGCAGGTTCTCCACTATTATCCCTTTAGTTGGCATTAGATCATTACAGTGAACGGCTGGCACGCTGCTTTATGAAAAAATGAATGAAGAAATTAAATTGGAGCCTTGTGCTGGCTGGATCCTCGTCAGTGTGATATAAGTATCATGGCGTGATTTTGTGACGGCAGCCCATACATAGCAAGGATTTTAGCATTTCATGTTTTTCCTTCTTCTTTTGTGTTAAGTGGGAGGGTCTGCCATCTGCAATCATATGATCAACCCCAGTACTGTAATAATAGAGACTGTAAGGAAAAGCAATGAGCTAGTCACATGAGGAGGAAATTACATTTCTTGTAGTATTATGTACACGTACAGCATACAGAATACTCCCAGTTGCCATTGTTGAATTTTTAAAAGATTTAGAAAACAAAAGCTGGCTGCAGCCTCAGATTGAAAGGGGATTTATAATAGCATACAATTATAAAATGGATTGTATTTTAATAATATAGGCCATATCAATATTTGTGTGTTAAAGGGATCGCCAGGCTGGGGCATAACTAGTGATAGTGAGGCATCATAACAGTAGTGAGGCATCATAACAGAATCATAATTGGATCCTCCATCTTTCAAGCTGTCTGCTTTTCAGCTAGCACAATTACACTATTATAACCTTTGCTACTGTAAAGCCAGCCATACATGGCCAAATTTCAATCCATGTATGGGTAGGCTTGGTTGCAAACAAGTCGATCGACTTGTGTACAACCACCCTGTGGGGTTTTCTCGATTGATCAGTGCAGCTAGCTATAGCCTGCTGCACTGATCAGTGTATTCCGACAGCAGAGTCAATACAATACCTCAGCCAGAAGGATTCTGCCATCCACATCAAGTGTGTGGATAGGGGAATCAAGTCATTTTGAGTTTGTTGAACAAAAAGAAAATGACTAATGTATGGGCTGCCTTAAAGTCTATTCAAATTCAAAACCAAAAAATGTAATATATCGGTAGTTCAGCTTTCATTGTTGCATTTCTTTAAATTTTTTCAAGCTTGCTTTTTTCACTTACTGTTCCTGCATATAACACACTTCCTGTCCATGGGTGACTACGTCATTCTTCTACTGTATATATGGAGAGAGCCATGATTGTCACCCTAGGCTGCACACCTGATATGGACTATAAACATGTCTCATCTCTTCATCTAAATTACATAGGGACAGAGCAATTAGTAGGTTACAAAAGACAATTAGGAAGGAAAGGCAGGAAGATATACTTTAGTTTAGCTCATTAAAAGAACCTTGGCATTTATGGCAAGATCAACAGGCATTTCCTGTATTTGCTGAAAATGTTTTTAGCCTGGAAAAAAAAACACAATTCCACCACCACATCTAAGGACTGTTATCTGCAATATATGACACATTTGATCTTGGGTTTAGTTATCCTTTTAAGCTAAACTAAATGCACTAAACTTACCTCCTCTCTTACCTTCCCAGACTCTTTGGGCATCTCTATTGGGCATCTTTGGGCATCTCTATTGGGCGGCATGGGATGATGTAACTCCTGTGCAGAAGTCAATCATTCTTGCACACGGCGACTATTTCGGTGATGTAAGCTGAGCTGCGCATGCAAGCAGGCAGGTAGGTGTATTTTATTGCAAAAGACTCATTGCATGTTTTTTCTTGCGACAATAGCCTGCCTGCTCACAGGCTTTTAATAAATACCTTCAGTTTTGCTTTAAACAATAACTAATAATCAGCATACTGATCATATTCATAGCAATCTGCTAGAGATACATGATCTATATATTTAGTTATTTTATCTTGAATTATATCCCAATTGTTCTTTAAATCTGGATGAATCATTATGCCACTGGCTGAAACTAGGGTGCTAAGCTGTTAGTCCTTTTAGCAATTGCACAGTCTACTAAGACTATAATTATTCCTTCAGTGCGCAGTTATTTTTGTTAATCTCTACTTTTTGAGACACAGAAAAATATAAAAAAAAGGACAAAACTTGTGACACGATGCTTGTCTCCTGAGGTTTATTGATATTTTTTATTTTTCCAAAAGGAATTTTATTGAAAATGTATTATAGCAAAATGACATTATGATCATACAAACGTTTAGGAATCACGGAACAGCATTTGTTGTGATTAGGACAAGTGTGTCAAAGATTTGGTTATTACAAAAAATCTCATATGTAAATATTTCAATGTATATAAGGTGATTAATTGCTATGTCTGGTAGAATGAAGAGCAATAATTTTACTTTAAAATAGATATTACTAGGTACTAATGCATATTTTTTCATTCCAGCTTGTGGAGCGACTTTTGAGGGGGGGGGGGGTTCCGATTTGTAGAGTGATGGTGTGGGGGTTTGCATGATAATTCAATACTTATGGGGTGTGTAGTTGTTGGCCGGGTGCTCTGTTACGAGAACCCGAACAACAACAGGTATTAAGACGGGGTCTTAATGGGTAGTGAAAAACAAAGGAATGATGGGTAGGGCTGGGATCAAGGAGGTATGGAGGGGGAGAGGGAGGGGGTGGGGATGAAGGAAGAAGGTCGAAGTGACTCGGGGGTTGGTGGTTGTCTAGTCAGTGTTCACCACTTGTCGTGTGATTGTGGTGTGATATCGCTTTAGGGTAGAGAGGATTAGGTATGTAGGACATTTAGTGTCAGGGAGCTATGAAGGGAAAATGTTGACATGTGGTCTCCCAAACTCATCCCTTGGTTAGGGGTGGGAGGTCCATGTCAGCTGAGGTAGGAGAGGGAATAAGGGGGGGGTCGAGGTTTATTGATATGATTCATTTTTTATTCATACAGGAAGTCCCCGAGTTACGAACACAATAGGGACTGTAGGTTTGTTCGTAAGTCGAAGTTGTTCGTAAGTCACAACACTGCATTTGTAAGTGTAACTTCCAGTCGGAACACTGTATTCGTAAGTGTAACTGCCGCCTGTGCATGGATGTGGGATGTTACGGGTGCTTGTTATGTTATCTGGGGCATAGTATGGCAGTGTTGGATGTGTCAGGAGGTGCTCAAAAGGTATCCAGGACCAGCGTGGAGCACAAGTGGCCGGCATTTGAGGCCGTTCGTAAGTAGGAGTCGTTCGTAACGCGGGTGTTCGTAACTCAGGGACTGCCTGTACATTATGATATTGTCCCTTGCCACGGTTTGTCACACGTGATCATAAATAGAGTATTCACAGATTTCATCCTGTTTCATCAAAATAGACCTAGCATCTGATATATTTTCTCATGTTAAATGCATATACGCAAAGTAATATGTCAGCATAATCCTTACAGGTATTTGTTACCTCTTAGAGAGCACAGTGCTCCCCAATAGCTTTGTTTCATCAGCTTTTCTTTCTAGAAGATTGACGCCATCTTTTATCATGCACTATCCAGGCTTGGCATCTACTTTCTGGCCTGAAATGCTGACTTGGAGATGACGCAACCATGTCAGTTTTGGTGCCTGCACAATTCTTGATTGTGTTCACCGTCATATTGTGCCAAAAAGTTACAAGGTTGCAGTCTAACCTCTGGGAGAGAGGAGACTGAGGCAGACTGATGACATTTTATCCTAAAACAATGGAAATAGTACCACTCAAATGCCCCCAAAACCTTTGTCAGTCAGTCAATAGACCGGTGCAAAACAGAAGGGCTTGTCGGCTCTAGTAGACTTCAACAAAATGGTGGCCATCTGTGCACACACACCGACTCCCTGTTGCATAAATGTGAAAGAAATGGGTAAAAGAAGGATTCAGCTCCCGTTCTCCACCTTTAGAGAACTCCTCAGATGCGTTTTGCCCCTTTCAGGGCCTAATTATAGGGGCCTCTATGATTAAGCCCCAAAAAGAGCTTAAACAATTTAATTTATTTGTAAGGAATTTATTTATGTGGTCTTTTAACATTACAAAAAATGTAAATATCCTACAGCTACTTTGTTCTAGTAAAAGCATTGTTCTTAGGCTTTAGGTGTTCTTATCCGATCAGGATTTAGGGTCCTACAGAAGTATTCATCTTCCTGTTGGAAAGTACATCATTATTGTCCATCAAGAAGGCTGAAGCTCTAAGCCTGAAAAAATGGTCCCATATATTAATGTACAGGGGGTCCCCGACTTACGAACGCCCGACCTACGAACATCCCCTACTTACGAACCGGGCGCTGCGGGGACCCTCCGCCATTTTCCGCCGTGTTCCGGCCGTTCTGCGAATGCGCGGCCATTCGGAGCCTCGGAAAATGCCGGAAAACTTCGGAAATGTCCGTAATTTGCCACGCATGCGCAGAACGGCATTAGACGGAACATCGGAATTTCTGGAAATGTCCGTAATTGTCCGTAATTGTCGGTCTGCGCATGCGCGGCCGACTTACAAACAATTCCGACATAAGAACAGACAGGCAGTCCCTAACGAGTTTGTAACTCGGGAACCCCCTGTATGCATGTTTTATTTGTGTTTTTATGTGTATTTTGAAGCACCCCTATTCAAGTAACTTGAATGTGAAATATGGGCTAACCCGAACTTTTTTTCCCCCAACATCCTGAACTTGTCTGGGCTCTCCTTTCTATCTTCTTAATGTAATGGTCAGCTACAATGGGAGACACCAATAACCCATAACACATCTCTATTTCTATTTATAAAAATGATAGGTATACCTAAAGTAGATGATGGTGTTCAGACATAGGTCCAGCAGGGAATTGGTTGGGTTGAGATCTGTACTGCTCCATATAATCAATGCACTTAGCACTGCTTTATAAATAAGGTATTTGGTTTTGATTGCACACATGACAAGCTTTTTGGTTTAAGATTATAAAAAGATGGGTCCCTTGAAATTTTTCAAAATGTTGACAGCTGTAAGTGTTGCCAATAATAAATCTACCCATCAGATTGCATTAACTCCAAACTTAACGGGCAGTCCCTCAGCATTGTTCAGCATCAGGTTTAGAGAATGCAAAATGATATCCGGAGTCAAAATGTAAACAAATATGACAATAAGTGCAGATAAATGATTTGTCTCATGGTTGCTACAAGCTGACAAGTGTACACCGTGTGTCTCCTTACAAACGCAACTCCGCTACAAACCGCTATCAATTTTCTGAAAGGGTTGGAAATAATGGTGAAAAAGGAGCATGGGAAAGAAATCTGTCTCTTTTTAAAAGGTCTTCCTTATTGGAAAGCTGCTTGTTGATCAATACAGTCCTATTATGGGCCTAATATTTTCTCTTTCTAAAATGTGAAATCCATTTATAAGGAGTGTTGAAATCTTGGGCTATTTCTGCTACATTTAAAAGCCTGCTATAGTGCACTGAGCTACCATTTGGTCAATCACATCAAACCCCTGTGTGATTTAAAGTCACAGTCATCTCTTGTATATCTATATTGTGGTGCACATTTGAGTTAAACCAGTGGTTCTTTTTTTTCTTTTTTGGCTTGTAAGAATCCTCACCTTTCAAGACTGTTTTATGGGTAATGGTAAAATGATTATCGTAGAAAATCATACACAGATTGCTATCATAGATGTTGTACTTACTGCCCCTTAGTGAGGTTTGAATTTATGTAGAAGTTCAGCCAATAACAAATTAATTGTAAATTTATGGGCAGCCATATTCTAAGATTAATCTATCTAGCCCTGTAAAGAAGAAAACGCTATACATACCGTATATACTCGAGTATAGGCCAACCCGAATATAAGCAAAGGCACCTAATTTTACCACAAAAAAATTGAAAAACGTATTGACTCCAGTATAAGCCTAGGGTGAAAAATGCGCAGCTACTGTAAGTGGAAAAGAGGGTCAACAATGCCCATTTGCAGCCTCACTGTGCCTATTTGCATTCCTCACTGTGCCCATTTGCAGCCATAGGTCCCCCAAACTTGGTAGTTAGGGGTTCCTATATGCCCCCTATCTGCAGCCAAAATTTGGGGCCTCTGGACCCAAAGGGTCCAATAACAATGCTGCAGATGGACACAGTTGACCAACTTTGGGACCCCGTATCTTGGGGCCACTTGGTGCTAGGAACCCCAAATTTGGTATACAAACTCAGTCAAACTAGCACTACAACATATTCCTATTACCAAGTGGCCTCGAGATACAGGGCCCCAAAGTCGGTTTGGAAAAATATCAAGCACTTTTCTGCAGCAGAGAATGACATTTTCCGAACCGACTTTGGGGCCACGTATCTCTGGGCCACTTAGTGCTAGGAACCCCATCTTTAATCTAAATAATTTCAAGTTGCCAACACAGTCCTATGTAAATAAATAAATTAATTCATTAATTAAACTGCTCTAAAGAAAACAACCAGAACATAAAAAGTTAGGATTTTTAAAAATGATTTTATGCATGTTGTGTAAATGGGAAGTCATAACAAATTTTTTTTTGTATCTATGTATTTATTTATTTATTCCAGGTACTTATATAGCGCTGTCAAATTATACATTTACATCAGTCCCTGCCCTCAAGGAGCTTACAATCTAAGGTCCATAACTCACATTCGTACATACACATACTAGGGCCAATTTAGACAGGATCCAATTAACCTACCAGCATGGTCTTTGGAGTAGTGGTGGTTTCTCAAATTTGAATGCAGTAGTGGAAATATGCTGTAAACTGAACCTGTGCTTTGCACATGCAGGACAGCGTAACAGATTGATTTTAAAGAGACCCTGTTACAACCCCAGTTATAGAAAGATGCTATATGAATTTACTCATAGTGCAATAGTTGTGGCAGCCCACTCTTAAATTTTGTGCTTATGGTGTTTCATTCCCTCCTGACACTCAGAGGCTTTGCATTCTATCCCGATGCTTCAGCTACCCCACACTGGTACTGACATCACCCACCTGTGCTACTGGCAGGCGATTAGCGAGACATCGTGTGACCTACATAGACAGTCTATGCTAAGGTGCCTTACCTTGTCAATTGGAGTTTTTTGTTACTTATAGAGGTGTTTAAACATTATCAGGTTAAAATATCTTGGCGTGGCAATGTCACAGAATACTTAGTAAACGGAAGACTACAGTATTGTGCCTTTGCAGGGCCAGGAAAGTATTTTTATCAATGTAAGATACTGAATGGACACACAGAGCAGCAGCTCATGAGTGAGCCTGCTTGGGTGCCCCCACAACAAGCTATTTGCTCTGGGGGCACTTGGCAGGAGGGAGGGGCCAGGAGTGGCGGGAAGGGGGGACCCCAGAAGAGGAGGATCAGGGCTGCAAAACCACTGCACAGAGCAGGTAAGTATAACATGTTTGTTTTTTGTTTTTTAAATGCTTTTACCATCACTTTAAACTTTGAAAAAAAAAACTGAAAGCTGATTAGTTTCTATGCAGAGCGGCACCAGATTTTGCACTTTAAATTTTTTGTAAATAAACCCCATTGCAGATTTTTCAGTGCCACTTTCCTGCTCTGATTTCTCCTAGTGATAACAATGAACCATGTAATAGTTTGCACTCATCATCATTAATTTACTTTTACTTTAATATTGGCTCGTTGATGAAGTCTATACCCTGTTTCCCCGAAAATAAGACCTAGCGTGATTGTCGGTGATAGCTGCAATATAAGCCCTACCCCCCAAATAAGCCCTACCCTGTTTCCCCCAAAATAAGCCCTACCCTGAAAATAAGACCTACAAGGACTTTAACTAGGGCTTATTTGGGGGGTAGGGCTTATATTGCTGCCATCACCGACAATCACGCTAGGTCTTATTTTCGGGGAAACAGGGTAGTAATACAGTTGTCTTAAAACTGTTTCAGTGTCTCTACTTGCCTTAACTAACCAGGATTCACAAACTCCAGATATAGTAACAAGCATGTAATTTGGTACTTCAAGCATACCTCCCAACTTTTTGAGATGGAAATAAGGGACACCTATAAGCAAAAGTATGCAGGCATAGGACACACCCCTTGTCACGTCCTCTTAAAGGAGAATTGTACAAAAAAACAAGATTGGCTAAACCCACAAGTGCGACACAAGTGCGGGTCGGGGACAGAAGAGAATAATAATGTTTGTATAACTATATGCTGGGAAGGCGGGATGGATGGGAGAAGGCTTTCATTGTAAATGATGTATATGACTGTTGACACTTGAACTGCATGTGTTTTTCCGTTAAAATAAAGTTCTTTTTTGGATAAAAAACAACAACCCACAAGTGCTTTTTTTTAACCACTACTATTCCTTTATATTGGCTTTTGGAATTTACAAATGCAGCAATTTAGAAATCAGATGAAAGGTTTAGCGCTGGAAAACACTTTTTGATAGATAAAAAGTACTTTTTATATACAATTATAAAGATCAGACCAAAATGAGGGACAAAGGAGGAGGAAAGAGGGACATTGCTCCAAATCAGGGACAGTCCCTCAAAATATGGGACAGTTGGGAGCTATGCTTCAAGCCATCTTTAGAGAAAGAGTTAATATGAAACAGAGGGGTGGATTTACTAAAGACTGTAAATAGACTGTACACTCAGCAAGTTAAAGGGCCACTTAAGGAAATTATTATTTTTTTTTAAATAACAAACATGCTATACTTAGCTCCACTGTGCAGCTTGTTTTGCACAGAGTGGCCCCGAACCTGGTCTTCTGGGGTCCCTCGGCGGCTGTCTCTGCTCCCTCCCACAAGGACTCCACAACTGTGATTGACAGCAGCCCGAGCCAATGGCTGCGCTGCTTTCAATCCATCCACTCTAGCCAATCAACGGCCAGGGTGAGCGGCAAAGAGGACGTCGGGGGCGAGCACGGACTTTTGAGGGGTCAGGTAAGCAAAACGAGGGGGCTGGGGGGCCGCTAATCGTCAGATGTTTTTTCACCTTAATGCATAGAATGCCTTAAGGTGAAAAAACTTTTACCTTTACAGCTTATTTTCCCTAGAGCTTAGTAAATGTGGTAAAGCTCTGCTGATTTCCAATTTATTTTATTTATCCTTTACAAAGTGAAGCTTCGCCACATTACATTTACTAAGGAAAATAAGTGCAATTGCAGAGTGCACAGTCTATTTCCCCTTAATAAATCAACCCCAGGGTGTTACTCCAGAGAGTGATCTGCAGTCTGTAAAATGCTGGCACACAGTGATCTTGGAGCAGAAGTGTGTGGAAACTTGTGGGTTTTTTTTTTTTGTATACCTAACATGGGTACATACAGGGACGGACTGAGCATTCGGTGACTCGGTGGCCGCCCGAGGGCCCCATGCAGGGGGGGGCCCGGGCCGGCTCAGTCCGCCCCTGGAGGTGCCAGTCCTGGGGCCGCTTTTGTCTCAGCTGGGCTTGGTTGCTGGCAGTGTCAGCATGGGCAGCAACGGCCGCCGCACTTTGCAATGCAACCTATCTGTGTGTGCGTGCCTCCTCTTCTGATCCGCCCACTGATATGCCTGTCATGAGGGGAGGAGCATTTGGCCCGTGCGGCGCCAGCAGCGCTTATTTCTCCTTCCGCTCGGCACGGTGGTCTGCATGGGGAGAATAGGAGAGGTGGACGGCCGCCCGTGGATCAGGAGAATTGAGGTCGGTCAGAGTGTCTCCCCCCCCCCTCTCTCTCCCCCCCTCCCCCCCCCCCCCCTCCCCCTCTCTCTCTCTCTCTCTCTCTCTCTAATTTTTTTTTTTGCCTGCACAGCGTTGCAGTTTTTTTGGAGGGGGCGCAAACTGAAAAAAAAATCAAGACAATGTGCCTTTAAACACAACCACTGTGCCATAAGTTGCCACCACTGTGCCCATCAAACGCAGTCACTGTGCCCATAAATTGCCACCACAGTGCCCATTAAACGCAGCCAATGTGCCCTCAAACGCTGCCACTGTGCCCCTTTAAACGCAGCCACTGTGCCCAGCCACTGTACCCATTAAACGCTGCCACTGTGCCATCAAACGCAGCCATTGTGCCCATCAAATGCAGCCATTGTGCCCATCAAACGCAGCCACTGTGCCCATCAAACGCAGCCACTGTGCCCAGCCATTGTACCCATAAATTGCCACCAATGTGCCCATCAAACGCAGCCACTGTACCATCAAACACAGCCACTGTACCCATAAATTGCCACCACTGTGCCCATCAAACACAGCCACTGTGCCCATAAATTGCCACCATTGTGCCCATTAAACGCAGCCACTGTGCCATCAAACACAGCCACCGTATCCATAAATTGCCACCACTGTGCCCATCAAACGCAGCCACTGTGCCGATAAATTGCCATCACTGTGCCATCAAACGCAGCCATTGTGGCCATCAAACGCAACCACTGTGCCATCAAACGCAGCCATTGTGCCCATCAAATGCAGCCACTGTACCATCAAACACAGCCA
>CM053030.1:470281900-470316240 GCA_028564925.1 Lithobates sylvaticus
GTGGCAGTTACACTTACGAACACTTAGGGCTCTTTCACACGGGACGGATCCGTAATGATCCGCCCCGTGAACATCCGCTGCTCAGTGGGGAATCGCTCCGTTGATTCCCGCTGAGCCGGTGGATGACAGGGCGGTCCCTACACACTGTGCAGGGACCGCCCTGTCAGATCTCCGCTCTCCTCTATGGAGGATCGGATGAACACGGACCGTCTGTCTGTGTTCATCTGATCCGCTCTGCAGACGGATAGAAAAATAGGGTTTTCCTCCGTCTGCAGAATCGGACCACAGCGGAGATGGACGATATCGGGTGTCAGCGGATGCTCATCTGCTGACACCCGCTATCCCATAGGGATGCATGTATGTCCGTATTTCATCCGAAAACGGATGAATGAAATACGGACAAACGGTCCGCATGTGTGAAAGAGTCCTTACGAATGCAGTGTTCCGACCGGAAGTTACACTTACAAATGCAGTGTGGTGACTTACGAACAACTTTGACTTACAAACAAACCTACAGTCCCTATTGTGTTCGTAACTTGGGGGCTTCCTGTAGTAAGATTTCTTTTTTATTGATACAGGTTCACTTTTTTACATATTAGAACACCTTTTAAATAAACCAGCTTGCAACTTGTACTTGTCTTTCAGTGTCATTCGTAACATCTACAAAATCAGAGGAACCCACAGAACAAAGAGATTATTGTCCACACTTTAGAGATTTCTTACTGCTTACCGGTATTTCTTATTAATGTCACCTGCTACAAGTGAACTTGTCTATAATGGGACAGCTATTATCTACTTAATTCTGAGATTTTGGGCTGATCTGTTTCTTTGTTGGAGAGGATTCACCTTCTCTGTCTGTTTTTCATCTATGCCTTCGATAAACGCAGCTTCTGAAATCATGCTTTTTTAACACAAGCAAGATGACAATGAGTTTTGCCGGGTGAAAAGTTAACATCTGCCCTGAAACAGTGCTCCACCCCAGCTCAGCAGCCTATGTAATCCTAGAAATTATCTGTCAGGTGTGAGTGACAGGACCTTGAACCCCATTGAATGGAGGCAATAGTTCCCTTCACTCCCTTCTGCTTTGTATTTGTCGCCATTTAAGATAATGTTGAGGAGGATGGGATAAGCCCAATGAGGATCATATGTGTCCTAGTTTTAAAAGAGAGGGGAAAATTATAGCTTAACATAATTACATACATTTCTTTTCTCTTTATTTTTCTGGCAGGTTTTACTGCTGGAACAATCCATCGGAGCCAGGACATCAGAGACATCATCTGCTGCTTTTTCTGCTCCTACAATGGTCATTTTAACTCTGCGACCTTGAGAGGTCGATGCCCTCCAAACAGCTGAGTGCAATGTTATATAGAGGAACTGATACTTCTGGAAAAACATATGTAAAGTAATCAAGGCCAGATTTTTGCATAGCCAACATAGGCTATGGAGTAGGGTGGCAGGGTTGCCAGGATAGGCCATAACCAGTCACATATCACGTTTAATTTCTGTAAAACGCTCCATGTATAATAAAAGATCCCAGAATCCAGTCAGGTCAACACTTATTGTCACTGCACAGTTTGTATTTATTTCTTGGTGGAATAGGGTATGGTGGAATTACATACTGCCTACTCTGGGTCAGTACACCTAGAACCAGAGAACAGAGAAGGATGACATTTTGCCCTACAGTATACTTCTAGGTGTCCTTACAGAGTGGACAAATTGTATGTTTTGCCATCCTTGAGGTTTGGTGAGACAGGCGTCAGTGCTGGTAAATGAATTGGGAACTGAGTATAAGGTGTGGCGTCGCCTCATACTGTGGAAAAACTCGTCCTTTATACCCCTCTGCATTTGACCTGAGGAATTCCCCTTCCTACCAGGGTTGTTCACTTCAATTGCAGCTAATAAGATTTATATTTTTGTGATATTTATACTACCTTTATCCAATATTTTGGAAGCTCAAGTCTAACTTCTAGGACCACACATCTCTTTATGGACAAAACAGGGTGGGCTCTATGTTAATACCATTCAGGTCTCTTTGAAAGTCAGTAACAGTCTGATCTATGTGGTGTCCATCGCTAAGCGTGAATCCCTAAGAAAGCTATTATAGCGAAGCGCGTTGATTCCACACGCTTATAACATTCAATATTAACTGTCTAACACCTTATTCAGTTTATATGATATGGTTTTATCTAGATGGCACTTTATCTTTTAATGTGATATAATTAAAACAATGATTTTATATAATTTATGTTTTTGTCTTTCCTCATTTGTTGGCACATTCAAAGTCCCTTGTCCTGTGGTTGGTGAGGCCCCCTCTCCTTTGTAGGATGTGATCCTCCCTCTTACAGGGGTTATAGTGTGTTTTGCCATCCTTGCCCCATCTGATTTTGTTAGTATGACCTTTAGGCTAACTGATCAACTGGGATAGGAGGGGAGCAGAACAAGACAGGAGGCCAACATTTGTTTTACAATAATTTTCTGTGTGAGGTGTGCCTAAAATAGTCCCACTTTGGGATATCATGATTTGTATGGGGTGTTTCAGTTAATTATTGGAATGCTGGCACCATAAAATGAGGGATTAATTACTATTGAACTCATATGCCATATCACCTACTCTGGATCAGTCCACATAGAACCAAACATTTTTGCTGCATGGTAGGGGGACAACACTTCAAACCTGGGATTCTGGCAACTTTATGCTCTTTGCCCTACGTCATGTCTGCTCTTCAGATTTGCAGTAAACAGTATCAATCTCAGAGCTTTCTTCCTTTTGTAAACCCATGTAAATGCTACCACTCATCAGTTTTCAGACCAAACACTCCTTTTACACGCCTGCTTTAAACTTAAAATTGTTGTGCAACACTTTGGTATAATGGGTAATGGTCAGGTAATGATTACATTAGCTGAAATGAATAAATTAATGTATTTATTTTCCACTGTACATCAGTGTGCACAAAATATATTTTTATTGGGTATTCTGTAAAATTGTCAGGGACAATGAATCAGACTGAGACAGAACATGCAGTAAAAATCACACTTTTTAATATAATGGTAAAAATGGTACAAATAGTAAATGTATTCAAAACATAGCCGGGGTTCAGTAACAAAAATCGGGTAGTCAGAGCAAGCCAGTAAATCAGGAAGCCAGAGATCAGCGTAGTGGGAAGCAGCAAACAGGATCAGGAACCAGAAGGGATGTCAGCCAGGCAAGTCTTTAACAGGAACACAGCAGAGAATTTCCAGATGGGTTTGACCAAGGCGAAGGCACAGAATGAATGAACCAGGCAGTTTAAATAGTCAGAAGGAAATTATTACCAGGTGAGCCACTGTGGAATGAAGAGAGCTGTCAATTAACCAACAGCTGAGCAACCTGAGCACTGAGAAGGGAGGGCTGAGACAAAAAAGCCCTGACAAAAAAAAAAAAAAAAAGGGCTGTCATTTGGGGACTCTCTGGAGGATGTGAGATGCATTATCAGAGGACATATGATGGTTTAGGGTTTCTCCTCCTTTTAAGAAATAATATTTTTGAAACCAGGCTCCTTCTTGGTATGGATGCGTACCTCCTGAGGCTTGGTTCCAATCTTACACATGCCATTATGTCTATGGGATTTAAATAAAAATGTGTATATTTTTTCCTAAGGAAGCAGGCATTGACCAGTGAAACGTGTTGAATATGAAGAGCCCATGATGTTTCTGTTTTTAAAATGTGAAGGAATCTTTGTATACAGCAAAATGTGTATATTCTCCAGATGTTCTGAATATTATTGCTTTTATGACTGTTTCTTAATGTTATTAATAAATGTTGTAGTTGCATGTAAAAAATGTGGTACCATTAAATTCCTTTTAGCTTTTTGGTTAGGGATTTTGTTTTAAACTCTTAATCATGGGTAGGGATGGGCCCGGTGTTTGATTCGAACCCATGTTCGAATCGAGCACCGGGCGTTCGCTCGCTCGGCGAGCCCAGAACTATTGGGGCCGCTCGCATCAAATTCGTGTGATGCGAGCGGCCCCGCAATGCATTGCGGCCCGCGCAGTGCAATGCTGGCTGATGATTGGCCAAGCATGCACTGTGACCCCGCATGCTTGGCCAATCACAGCGCCGGCAGCGAGGAGAGCCATAATTGGCTACAGGCAGGATGCCTGTAGCCAATTATAGCTCAGGGGCTTTAGTACACGCCCCACGGTATAAGAGGCCGCTGCGCCGGCGGCCTCGCATATTCTGCTTCAGTCAGTGTCAGCGTGTCAGTGTGCTGCTGACAATATGTGCTCTATTTCTGGGGATATGTGTGTGCGTGCTGTTAGAACAGCATTGCAGTATCACATCTGGGGGGTGTCTATAGGTGGCCTGTGAAGGGGGGCAGGTTTCCTGTGCTTAGAACTTTCCCTGCAAAAAAGTGTAATTTTTGCAGGAAAAAAGCTATTTAAAAGCACTCGCGGCTAATGAATTGATGGCTCCTGTAACACAGAGAACTGTCATTCATTAATAAAAAACAAAAAAAAAAGCGTGGGGGTCCCCCCAAATTCAATAACCAGGCCCTTCAGGTCTGGGATGGATATTAAGGGGAACCCCAGCCAAAAAAACTAAAAAAATGGCGTAGGGTCCCCCTCAAAATCCATACCAGACCCTTGAGGTCTGGTATGGATTTTACGGGGAACCCTAGCCAAAAAAAATGGCGTGGGGTCCTCCTCAAAATCCATACCAGACCCTTATTCGAGCACGCAACCTGGCAGGCCGCAGGAAAAGAGGGGGGACGAGAGCGGCCCCCCTCCCGCCTGAACCGTACCAGGCCACATGCCCTCAACATTGGGAGGATGCTTTGGGGGTCTAAGACCCCCAAAGCACCTTGTCCCCATGTTGATGAGGACAAGGGCCTCTTCCCCACAACCGTGCCCGGTGGTTGTGGGGGTCTGCGGGCGGGGGGCTTATCGGAATCTGGAAGCCCCCTTTAACAAGGGGACCCCCAGATCCCGCCCCCCCCGTGTGAAATGGTAAGGGGGTACAAAAGTACCCCTACCATTTCACCAAAAAAGTGGCAAAAATGGTAAAAATGACAGTAGACAGTCTTTGACAATTCCTTTATTAAATTCTTCTTTCTTCATCCTTCGGTTTCTTCATCTTCTCCTTCCGTCATCTTCTTCCATCTTCTTCTTCCATTTTCTTCTTCCTCTGATCCGCTTCTTCTTGCGCTGGTCTTCTCGTCCTTCTCGTCCGGCATCTTCTTCCGTCGGCGTCGGTGTCTCTGTCTCTTCTTGGGCCGCTCCGCGCAATGGGAGGCTCCCGCTGTGTGAGGCTCCGCTCCGTCTGACAGGTCTTTTATAATGGAGGGCACCTGGTGACCCCGCCCCCTCTGACGCACACGGAAGAAGATGCCGGACGAGAAGGACGAGAAGACCAGCGCAAGAAGAAGCGGTCACTGGCTCTCTGCTCAAGAAGAAGCGGATCGGAGGAAGAAGAAGATGGAAGAAGATGGAAGAAGATGACGGAAGGAGAAGATGAAGAAACCGAAGGATGAAGAAAGAAGAAAGAAGATTTTAATAAAGGAATTGTCAAAGACCGTCTCCTGTCATTTTTACCATTTTTGCCACTTTTTTGGTGAAATGGTAGGGGTACAAAAGTACCCCCTTACCATTTCACACAGGGGGGGCCGGGATCTGGGGGTCCCCTTGTTAAAGGGGGCTTCCAGATTCCGATAAGCCCCCCGCCCGCAGACCCCCACAACCAATGGCCAGGGTTGTGGGGAAGAGGCCCTTGTCCTCATCAACATGGGGACAAGGTGCTTTGGGGGTCTTAGACCCTCAAAGCATCCTCCCAATGTTGAGGGCATGTGGCCTGGTACGGTTCAGGCGGGAGGGGGGGCCGCTCTCGTCCCCCCCTCTTTTCCTGCGGCCTGCCAGGTTGCGTGCTCGGATAAGGGTCTGGTATGGATTTTGAGGGGGACCCCACGCCATTTTTTTTGGCTAGGGTTCCCCTTAAAATCCATACCAGACCTCAAGGGTCTGGTATGGATTTTGAGGGGGACCCTACGCCATTTTTTTTTTTTTTTGGCTGGGGTTCCCCTTAATATCCATCCCAGACCTGAAGGGCCTGGTTATTGAATTTGGGGGGACCCCTACGCTTTTTTTTTTCATTTGATTTTATTTTTTATCAATGACTTTTTTTTTATGAATGAGTTTCAATGAATGACTGTTCTCTGTGTTACGGGAGCCGTCAATTAACATTAGCCGCGAGTGATTTTAAATAGCTTTTTTACTTTCAAAAATGACACTTTGCGCAGAGACAGTTCTAAACACGGGAAACATGCGCCCCTTTACATGCATACTATAGACACCCCCCAGGTACGAAATTTAAAGGAATATTACACTTTTATTGTTTCAATTTAAGCATTATTAAAATCACTGCTCCTGAAAAAACGGCCGTTTTAAAAAAAAAAAAAAAAATTTGCATTGATACATGTCCCCTGGGGCAGGACCCAGGTCCCCAAACACTTTTTATGACATTAACATGCATATTAGCCTTTAAAATTAGCACTTTTAATTTCGAACGTTCGCATCCATTATAACTAATAGGGTTCTAAAGCTCGCACGGACTTTAGGTCCGTTCGCGGGTTCTGGTGCGAGCCGAACGGGGGGGTGTTCGGCTCATCCTTAATCATGGGATGTGGTCCCTACATTCCAAATGATTTGATATGCATTATTGATAGTGCTCCCCATCGTCATGCTTGTCTTTGTTTTTTATTGGGTATTCTGTAAAATATGAAGTAGAGTGCTTCCTTTTCCTGTCAACAGTACTGGAAGGTTCTTAAAAAGCTTTGTATTTTCATTAAAAGAGAAGTACAGCCAAAGCTCATTTGGCTGTACTTCTCCTGTGGTCACTCCTGTGACCCAGTTTCAGCAGACAGCGGGCTGAAGCCCGGTCCTGGCTGGGTCAAGATCGTGACAATACAGTCGGGATCTGCCCACATGCCTTAACCGGCACCCAGGCTCAGTCTCTCAGTGAGCCCCTGAAAGCATGAGCCGGCCGCTTCTGCCCCCTTCACAGTCCAGCACTCCAGTGAGCGCTGGAGGGGCAGAACAGAGTCACTGGCTCTCTGCTCAAGGAGCTCTGAGAACCGAGCGATCCTTAGAGCCAAACAAAAGAACTCGCTGCTCCAGGTGAGACAGGAAGCCTAATGATATCACAGGTGCCCGCCTTGGCTCGCCTCCTCATACGATCAACACTGAAGAAATGGCTGCACTCCAAGATCCATTAAAATTCTTATTTAATAAACAAACATCCCAAGTGTTACAGACAGTTCAAATGGTAGACGCGTTTCACACACTAACAGGTGCGCTTATTCATGCCCTGATTGCACCCTTACATTTCTTGTTACATTCTTTGAAAAGAATGCTGATCCCTCAGCCTTGTATTTTTTGAAGGCCGTCTCCTTTGTTTTCATATGAATTTTTACATTGGAGTTAAGCCACCCAGGACTATCTCTTTTAAATGTATTTCCCATTGGGATGCACTGGCTAATGCCCTTATTTAATATGCTCTTAAAACAAACCCATTTTTCCTCTGTGTTCTTTGTTCCTAAGATTTTATCCCAATTATTCTAGCAAGGATCGTAGTTTAGAGAAGTTGGCTCTTTTAAAATTCAGTGTCTTTGTATTCCCCTTATGTTTCCTATATGTGTGATTTATACTAAAACGAATTGACCTGTGATCACTGTTTGCCAAATTGCCCCATATTTCCACATCTGTGATCAGGTCTGTATTGTTGGTAATCAGTAGGTCTAGTAACGCTTTGTTTCTAGTTGGTGCATTTACCATCTGACCTATATAAATGCGCAGTTTCTTCCACCTAGTCTATGTCTGGATAATTAAAACCCCCCATTATAATGACACTTCCCATTCTTGCCGCTAATCCAAATTGCGATAGGAGGTCCGCCTCCACCTCCTCCATCTGGTTAGGCGGCCTATAGCATACTCCCAGTATTACTTTTCCCTTAGTTTCCTCCCTTTGTAGCTCTACCCATACTGATTCCACCTCCTCAATTCCTCCCTTAGTGATGTCATCTCTCACATTCACTTGTACATAATTTTTTATATACAGGCATACCCCTCCCCCTTTTTTACCCTCTCTATCCCTGCGATTTAGGGAATACCCTTGAATGGTTGCCAGCCAATCGTGAGAGCTGTTGAACCAAGTCTCTGTAATTCCTACAAAATCTAAATCCTCCTTGTACAACAGTAGCTCTAGTTCTCCCATCTTGTCCGCCAGACTCCTGGCATTGGTGAACATGCCACGTCGTTTAGACCAGTTGCATACTATCTCCTTATTGGGTGCTCTGGGGTTGCAAATAGGACTTGTTACTATACTTACCTCGAGTTTAGGTGCTTTAGTCAACCTAATGCTGCCAATACTACCCTCTGGTAGTTGTTCCGCACTGGCTATCTTTACCTCTGGCCATCTTTACTTCCAACAGGTCTGCACCTTCCGCATTTAGGTGCAGTCCGTCCCTTCTATAGAGCTGGTAACCAACTGAAAAGGTGCCCCAGTTCTCCAGGAAGCCAAATCCCTCCTTTCTACACCAGCTCCTCAGGCGTTTGTTTTCTTCCCTAATCTCCCTCTCCCTTTCTGGCGTGGCTCGGGGTACCGGTAGTATTTCTGAGAATACCACCTTGGGGGGTCCTTTTCCTCAATTTAGCTCCTAAGTCTCTAAAATCTTTTTTTAGGACACGCCATCTTTCTCTGACTTTGTCATTGGTGCCAATGTGCCAATGTGCACCATGACAGCCGGGTCTTCCCCAGCCCCTCCCAGTTATCTGTCCACCAGATCCGTGATGTGCCATGTAATCAATGTGACTGGAATAATCCTCAATATTGTTAAATATAAAATGATGCTAAAAATTGCAAATAAAGAAGTGAATCACATATCACTGACAAAAGCCTGATACAGTTCAAACATGTATAATCAACTTGGCTGAAATAATCCTCAAAGTCCTTATACCATAACTTATATAGTGATAATACTGCCCAGTGTTAAATAATACAAATAAAAAGTGAATCACACTTCAATGACAAAATCCTAATGCAACTCAACAAATTGTCTTTTAAATTTAAAAACCACAGAAAGTCCACAAATATTAATCCGTAGTAAAAGTGTTAGTGCTTCGGTGAGTCCCACCACATCTCAACTTATGCACTCTCCTCTCCTTTTGACCTCTGTTACTAGGTCAAATCATGCTTTCCCCTGTACTGGGGCATGCAAGGTAGGCTCCTCTAATGTTCTCCTCCTCCTCCTCAGTTCTGCTGGATGTCCTGTTATCTTATTCTTAATTGGGTGTATGGCCCTTTAAGATCGTGATTTTCCCTGTGCGATATCTCATGCAAGAAAGGGTATCCTCATGCAGTAGTTTCAAATATATATTTATTTAAAAAGTAGTAACTTAAATATAAGTTAAAAACAAGCCGCTCGGAGCGGACGCTGCCTGTCAGTCAGCATCTCTCCTGCTCTGATCCTCTACGCTCATTAGAGCGATGAGCTGTGGAGGGGCAGGGAGCCGCTCACTGAGATGCCATCAATCAAGGCAGCTGGCGGATCCAGACTTGGGAAGTCGGGATGACGCGGTGCCTCGACTGATAGCAGTGACGTCAACGCAAAACGAATTGCACTCCTGTGACCCAGAGGAGAAGCCCAGCCTAAAAAGCTCAGGCTGGACTTCTCCTTTAAAGGTATATACTAAACAGGAAATCATACAGAGTATATATAAAATTTACACTGTAAGTTACATAATGCTGACTGCTGCAATTTGAGGGCTGTGTTCTTCATTGCATACTGATGACCACTACCCCTGTATACTGCGCTAAACATTATATAATCCTGATCCCCACTTTTTTTTATACTAGTCTGTATATTACATACTCCTGACCACTGCACTCTGTCAGCTGTGCTGTACATTATATAATACTGATTACTGAATTCTGTATGTTGTAGTTTTTACACACTCTTGACTACTGCATACACACAACACAGAGTGGGCAGTGTTATGTAACATATAGCCCTTAAAGGGATTGTAAAGCTTTGATTATTAAAAAAATAAAAATAACAAACATGTCATACTTACCTCCACTGTGCAGCTCGTTTTGCACAGAGTTGCCCCGAACATCCTCTTCTGGGGTCCCTCAGCTCTCGCGGCTCCTCCCCGCATCAGATAACCCCCTATCAGAAGCGATCTCCCGGGGGGTTACCTTGCAGGCGCGCTCCCGAGTCAATAATTCAGTGTCCATAACCGCCAAATGTATAACTCGGCCCCGCCCCCCGTCGCCCGCGTCATTGGATTTGATTGACAGCAGCGGGAGCCAATGGCTGCGCTGCTATCAATCTATCCAATCAAGAGCCGAGAACCCTGGGCAGAGGGACAGCGTGTCCCTGCCAGGTCAAGTTCCAGGGCTCAGGTAAGTAAAACGGGGGTGTGGGGGGCCGATCATTGCCAGGTGTTTTTTTACCTTAATGCATAGGATGCATTAAGGTAAAAAAACACAAGGGTTTACAACCCCTTTAATATTCAGTGCAGTGGTCAGGGGTATCTAACTTATGTCCTAGCATTCAGATTATACACCCCATCATACAGTATGCAGCATTTAAGGTAGGGTTGCCACCTTTTCTTCAAGTCAAACCCGAACACTTTAGCGGCACAGGGCAATTTTTTATTCATAGTAAACATTTTAGAACTATAAAAGACCTGGGACACCTTTGGGTGCCCCAAGGAGAGTAGTAAAGTGGCGCCACGGTGAACAGTGGGTGTAGCCAAATTGCTCTTGCTGACACCATTGCCCCGTTCTTCAGTGATGTGGAACCTGCCCCCAGACAGCCACCAACCGCCCCCATACGGCAACAGATTTGTATGTAACAATCTCAGTTACTTGGGGAGCAACAGCTCGATCTGAATAATGTGTCCAGGTTTCAGGCGGACCCGGACTGTCTGTGTGAATCCTGGACAGGTGGCAACCCTAATCTAAGGGTACAGTTCAGTGGCCATTGATATCTA
Organism: Lithobates sylvaticus; assembly: GCA_028564925.1. Lineage (NCBI taxonomy): Eukaryota > Metazoa > Chordata > Amphibia > Anura > Ranidae > Lithobates > Lithobates sylvaticus. Next base: position 470,292,929 of record CM053030.1, read on the forward strand.
AGCACAGCATATAGATTTTAGTGGTTCCAAGTTTGTAATGCATAAGGTACGTTACAAAATCCTGACCACTGCATCCTGTATTTCATGCCATACATAACATACGCTTTACTATTAAACTCTCTAAGCTTTGCTGTCCCCCAGTAAATTTTCCTCCTGCTCCCTCAAGGAATCTTCCCCCCAAAGTAACCAACCAGTGTTCTTCTCTGCACCCCTCTTTGACTGCATCCCATGCCCACAGCTCACCTCTGCCCCCCTTCCTACAGCTTATCTCTGCCCCTTCTACATTTTACTTCTGCACCTCTTGTCTACAGCTCACCACAGCTCTCATCTATGCACATCCCACCCACATCTGTCCACATATCGTGCCTTTACACCCCTCCATCCACAGCTCTCACCTCTGCACCCCCACCTTATCCATAGCTCTCACCTCTGCACATCCCTCCTGACTTTGAGACACTTGCTATGGGGGCACTTAAGCGTGCTCACTCCTGACCTGCCTCTGTGTGTCTATGGGACACACAGAGCATGGCTCAGTCCCGCCCCCTGCTCCCTCCTCTCTGGCTGTGATTGACAGCAGCTGAAGCTGCTGCTTTTTCTCAGCCAACGAGGAGGCAGAGACCTGGGAGAGCTCTCATGCACATTGCTGGATTGCAATTGGGCTTGGGTACATATTTGAGGGGGGGGGGGGTATCTGGGGGAAGCTGTATGCAGAAGGTTTTTTACCTTCATGCCTAGAACAACTTTAAGTCACATGATGTGTACTGGAGGGAGGAATAAACAAATCCTCTCTTTCAACAGAGATCACATAACCAAATGCCTAGGCTTTTTGTAATGGGATAAACACTGTTGAGCGCCCGCTGCAGCACTTTCTCCAATAAAATTATGTTTTAGCTCTTCGATTTCACCTTTCTTAGATACCCTACTAAAACTGCTAATAGAGTTTTCTGTTAACATTTGAGAGTAAGTCAGTTTTAAGTGCAGATTTTTACTCAAAATATTTTGTAAAAATGAATAAAACTAAGTGATGCAGAGTTAATAAAGCAAATTCTTATTCTGCCCCCCACCCCCTACCCCAAAATGTGTTCCTGAAGCAATAAAAATATCTCTACTACGTCAGCTGAAAAAGGAAAGTGCCAAGGCAAAGAAAATTCCTGAAGAAAGTCTAATATTGTATATCATTCAAGTGCAAATGTTAACTAGTAAGCAGAAACTGAACTTGATGGCAGATTGATAGGTTTTGGCTCATCCGGGCTGACCATATGATTATTTTCATGTCTGCTATGAAGCCGCTGTTCAAAAATGGTTGATTTTGCGTAAAGAGAACTTTTTCTTTTAAAAGTCAACATGTATTCAAATGATTTAGAGGGAGTCTGGACTTGTTTTTTTTTTATATAAAAGCTCTCCATATTAGATGCTTGTAAAATAACGTTGTTATGCAAATAGAGAAAATATGATTAAGGAAGGTAAAAATCAGATTATAAACTTGAATAAATGTTGTGTCCCTACCAACCAAGTGCCATGAAACGTTTTGCCTTCAACCCAGCAATACAAAGAAATGCACCACACACATAGCTCAAAACTGTCCCTGATTTCGAGGGACTGTCCCTGATTTGGAGCAATGTCCCTCTGTCCCTTTTTCCCCCTCATTTGTCCCTCATTTTGGTCTGATCTATATAGTTGTATATAAAATGCACTTTTTTATCTTTCAAAAAGTGTTTCCCAGTGCTAAACCTTTCATCCAAATTCTAAATTGCTGCATTTGTACATTTTAAAAGCCAATATAAAGGAATAGTAGTGGTAAAGAAAAATCCTTGTGGATTTAATTAACCTTTTTTTTGTTAATTCTCCTTTAAGGGGGTGTGGCAGAGGGCGTGTCCTATGCCTACATACGTTTGTTAGTAGGTGTCCCTCATTCCCACCTCAAAATGTTGGGAGGTATGCACACATACAGTGGTGTGAAAAAGTGTTTGCCCCCTTCCTCATTTCCTGTTCCTTTGCATGTTTGTCACACTTAAGTGTTTCGGAACATCAAACCAATTTAAACAATAGTCAAGGACAACACAAGTAAACACAAAATGCAATTTGTAAATGAAGGTGTTTATTATTAAAGGTGAAAAAAAATCCAAACCATCATGGCCATGTGTGAAAAAGTGATTGCCCCCCTTGTTAAAACATACTATAACTGTGGTTGTCCACACCTGAGTTCAATTTCTCTAGCCACACCCAGGCCAGATTATTGCCACACCTGTTCACAATCAAGGCATCACTTAAATAGGAGCTGCTTGACACAGTAAGGTCCAACATAAGATCCTTAAAAGCTACACATCATGCCGAGACCCAAAGAAATTCAGGAACAATTGAGAAAGAAAGTAATTGAGATCTATCAGTCTGGAAAGGGTTATAAAGCCATTTTCAAAGCTTTGGGAATCCAGCGAACCACAGTGAGAGCCATTATCCACAAATGGCGAAGACATGGAACAGTGGTGAACCTTCCCAGGAGTGGCCGGCCGCCCAAAATTACCCCAAGAGCGCAGCGACGACTCATCCAAGAGGTCACAAAAGACCCCACAACAACGTCCAAGGAACTGCAGGCCTCACTTGCCTCAGTTAAGGTCAGCGTTCATGCCTCCACTATCAGGAAAAGACTGGGTAAAAATGGCCTGCATGGCAGAGTTCCAAGAAGAAAACCACTGCTGAGCAAAAAGAACATCAAAGCTCGTCTCAATTTCTCCGCAACACATCTTGATGATCCCCAAGACTTTTGGGACAACATTCTGTGGACCGATGAGACAAAAGTGGAACTCTTTGGAAGGTGTGTGTCCAAGTATATCTGGCGTAGAAGGAACACTGCATTTCAGAAAAAGAACATTATACCAACAGTAAAATATGGTGGTGGTAGTGTGATGGTCTGGGGCTGTTTTGCTGCTTCAGGACCTGGAAGACTTGCCGTGATAAAAGGAACTATGAATTCTGCTGTATCACACTTGGCACGTACCTGACAGATGAGTCCAATTGGGCAGAGGGAGGTCTCCCGTACGGGTCCGACTCACGGCCCCTGGAGGTGGGTACAGGAGGCACGGGAGTCAGGAAGGGTAAGGGAGCCTGATAGAGGGGTCCAGAGGTTGGTGATGACGGTCCGCTGGTGGCAAGATGAAGCACAGGTAAGCAGGGTTCACAAATGGCTGGATAAAGTACCGGTATGCAAAGTTCACTGATAGCAAGGTGGAATGATGGTAGGTAGACACACGTCACACAGCGGAGGAGGGATGGTGATGGGGTTCCGAATACAGGTGGTGAAACTCACTGTTAGCCGGATGTGATACAAGATAAGCAGATACAGGTCCCTTGAGCAGGAGAGATAAGAAGTCCAAATCCAAGCAGAAGTCGGCAACGTTCAAACGGCAAGGTACAAAGGAGCTGGCAGGAGAATGGTCGGTCAAGCAGAGGTCTAGGGCAGGCGGAGATCCGAATAGTCCAAAAGGGTAAGCCGAGGTCACACAGGTAGAGCAGGGTATAATACAGGAACAAACAGATCACTGGAAGATCACTGGAACAAGGTAAGTGGCTGGTGTAGAGTCTCAGGTATACTGAAGATCAGGCAGCACTAGCCAGCAGGTGCTGCCTGATTAAATAGTCCTATTGGCGCCAACAGCCCACACAGGTGTATCACAGGGCGCGCGCCCTCGGACGCCAGCGCGCGCGCGCACGCAGGCCCGCGCTCCTGGGAGCGCGCACACCACCACGCGTCGGCGCGCGCCGGCGCGCGCCAATCAGTCGCCTGGAAACACGATTTTCCTGACAGTGCCCCCTCCTTAAGGGCAGCCTCCGGATGCCCAGTTGCGCCAATTTGGAAGCATGTGATTCTTTGAAAGTTCGTAGTAACTCACTGGCATGCAGATTTTCCTCAGGCTCCCATGAATTGTCTTCGGGCCCATATCCCTTCCATTTGATAAGAAACTGGATCTGATTACGTCTTTTTCTACAATCCAAGATTGCTTCCACCTCAAATTCCTCTTCGTTGTTGATAATGACAGGTTTGGGGGGACCGGTCCTACGGCCGACAAATGAGTTCGGAATCACGGGTTTCAAAAGAGTAACATGGAAGACTGGGTGTATTTTTAGGGAGGTAGGTAGATCTAGCTCGTAAGCGACATTGTTAATTTTCCTTTTCACAGAAAAGGGCCCCAAAAATTTTGGACCCAGTTTCCTGGAGGGGCAAGCCAACTTTAAATTGACGGTGGACAACCAGACTTGGTTACCGGGTTCTAGGATGAGTTCCCCACGTCTCTTTTCATCAAAGGTTTTCTTGTAAGTTTCCTGGGCTTTAGTCATGGTCTCCTGCAGTAATTTATTGTTAGTGGAGAAAAAGTCCAAGGTTTTGGATACTGCGGGCACGGAACATTCAGGTATTGATTGAGGTAGAAAAGATGGATGGTAGCCGTAGTTGGCAAAAAACGGTGTCTGATTGATGGACGAGAGTAGAGAGTTGTTATATGAGAACTCTGCAATGGGAAGCAGAGGAGCCCAGTCATCTTGAGAGAAAGTAGAAAAACAGCGTAAATATTGCTCTAAGGTTTGATTGGTTCTCTCAGTCTGACCATTTGTCTGTGGGTGATATGCCGAGGAAAATGCCAGTTCAATTTCCAACGATCCACAGAGGGCCTTCCAGAATCTGGAGGTGAACTGGACACCACGATCTGAAACAATATTTCTTGGAATTCCATGTAATCTTACCACTTCTTTGATGAATGTTTTGGCCGTTTCCATGGCTGAAGGAGTGCCCTTCATGGGCAGGAAGTGGGCCATTTTTGATAGTCTGTCTACTACGACAAAGATAGAAGAAAACCCTTCCGATGGGGGAAGTTCGACAATAAAGTCTATTGAGACCATATTCCATGGCCTTTCTGGGACTGGTAGAGGTTTTAATAGACCCCAGGCTCTAGTCCGGCTAGTCTTGTTTCGAGCACAAACATTGCATGACTCCACATATTTTTTACAGTCCCGGGTCAGATGAGGCCACCAGAAAGTACGTTGTAGCAGATTGATTGTTTTTTGAGTGCCGAAGTGTCCTGCCAATTTGTGGTCGTGGCATAATTCCAGTATATGCACCCTCAATTCTTCTGGTACTACAATTTTTCCTTCATGCCAGAACACACCATCCTTAATGGACATTCCGTCCATAGGACGCATCCCAACGGAGGCCTGTTTGATCTGAGAAATGAGGTCCCCCTGTAAGAGCAAGAAGTTCCCAGAGGGTAGAATGGTGTCAGGGAGTGGAGCATGTTCGGTATCTGAAAACATTCGAGAAAGAGCATCTGGTTTTATGTTCTTGGAACCCGGCCGATAGGTTATGTGAAATTGAAACCGTGAGAAGAATAGAGCCCATCTGGCCTGCCGAGGCCTTAGTCTTTTAGCTGTCCTTAGGTACTCCAAGTTTTTATGGTCGGTGTACACCAGAACAGGATGTGCAGCACCTTCGAGTAAATAGCGCCATTCCTCCAATGCCACCTTGATGGCAAGAAGTTCTCTGTCGCCCACATCGTAGTTCCGTTCTGAAGAGGTCAGTTTGCGGGAAAAGAAGCCCACAGGATAAAGAAGGGCCTTGGCACCCTGCCGCTGGGACAACACGGCTCCTACTGCGATCTCAGAGGCGTCAACCTCTAATACGAAGGGCAAGGCTGGGTTTGGATGTTTGAGGATGGAGGCCGAAGTAAAAAGTCTCTTGAGCTCCTCAAAAGCCAGCTGCGCCTTGGAAGTCCAGTGAAACCGAGTTCCCTGTTTGGTAAGCTCAGTGATAGGGGAAATGATGGAGGAAAAACCTTTAATAAAATTTCCTGTAGAAATTGGCAAAGCCAATGAAGCGTTGTACTCCTTTTTTGTCCGTGGGTGCTGGCCAGTCCAGGATAGCGGATACCTTTTCAGGGTCCATTCTTATTCCATCAGCAGAAATAATTAATCCCAAGAACTGCACAGTTCGAATTTCAAAACTGCACTTTTCAAGTTTGGCGTATAGTCCATGCTGTCTCAGGCGGGTAAGAACATTTCGGACGTGCCTGCGGTGATCGGTCAGAGATGCGGAAAAAACTAAGATGTCATCTAGATAAACAATGACGTACAGATCCAGATAATCGTGGAAAATATTGTTGACAAAATGTTGAAACGTTGCAGGAGCGTTACACAGGCCGAAAGGCATGACGAGATACTCGTAATGTCCAAATCGAGTGCGAAAAGCCGTTTTCCACTCGTCCCCTTTTCGGATGCGGATTAAGTTGTAAGCTCCGCGAAGGTCCAATTTTGTAAAGATCTTGGCTGTCCCCAATCTTTGGAAAAGTTCTGGCACCAGTGGTAGAGGGTATCTGTTTTTAATGGTAATTTTATTTAATTCCCGGTAATCGATGCAGGGGCGTAGGGAATGGTCCTTCTTCTCAACAAAGAAGATGCCCGCGCCGGCCGGGGATGTGGAGGGGCGGATGAAGCCTTTCGCCAGATTCTCATCTATATAGTCTTTTAGAGTGCCCAACTCCTGTTCAGTTAATGGAAAAATCCTTCCGAAGGGGACTTCTGTTCCAGGTAATAATTCTATAGGGCAGTCATAGGGCCTGTGGGGAGGAAGAGTCTCTGCCCCCTTTTTACTGAATACATCTACAAAGTCCCGGTAGGGTTCAGGAATGGACTGGTGGAGTTCAGCATCAATCCCCATACAGAGAAGAGGAGCCAGTTTGACGGAAGTTTGACATTGACAATTCTGACGGCAATATTCAGAAGAGAACTGGACTTCTCCTGTGGCCCAGTTGATATTGGGGTTGTGGGCCCGCAACCAGGGCATTCCAAGTATGATTGGAAAAAGTGGAGATGATATGACGTCCAGACATAGGAGTTCTTGATGTTGAGAGTTTATGGTAGTTAATAGGGGTGTGGTTTCTTGAGTTACCGGACCGGAACTAAGGGTGGATCCATCGGCCAGGTGTACTGCAAGACCTCGGATCTTGGGTTGGAGAGGAATGCCATGGTTGGTTGCAAAAACTTGATCAATGAAATAGCTGCACGCTCCTGAGTCAATGATGACTGATACTGGAATGCTCCGGTCGGAGAGCTGCAAAACAATGGAGATCGCCAGGTGAGTGCCAGTTGGAAGCAAGACAGGTGCACACAAGGAAGAAGAGAACAGGCACTTACGTGTCTTGTTGGGGCACACTCTTGCATAATGTCCAGGTTCACCACAGTATAGACACAGGTTATGAGCCCGCCTGCGCATCTTCTCTTCAGGAGTTAAAGAAGGTCTGAGCAACCCGATCTGCATTGGTTCCGGAGCTCCTGTTGTGGGGATAGATGAAGCAGAAGGAACCACACCGGGCGGCCCAGTTACCTTGGGGACCATCCAGAAGGGACGGGAAGGTCCAGAGGATCTTTCGGCCCGCCTTTCCCTGAGACGGCGGTCAATTTGCACCGATAAATTGATAAGTTCATCTAACGTTGGAGGAACCCCCACCCGAGCCAGCTCATCTTTCAGAGGGTCTGATAAACCTTTACGAAATTGATGGCGTAAAGCCGCGTCATTCCACTCTGTATCAGAGCTCCAACGTTTGAATTCGACGGCATAGTCCTCGGCCATTCTGCGACCTTGCTGCAAAGACTGTAGTGCGATTTCGGCCGTAGCGGTGGGTTGAGGGTCCTCATATAGTTGTGACATAGCAGTGAAAAAACTACTAAGGGAGTCCAAGGACACGGCTTTCTGCTCCAGTAGGCGGTGGGCCCAGGTCTGGGGTTCTCCTGTCAGAAGGGAGATAATGAAGCCCACCTTTGTAGCTTCCAAAGAGAAAGTCCGTGGCTGTAAGGCAAAATAGAGCTCACATGCATTGCGGAAGGCACGGAACTTGCTTCGTTCCCCAGAAAACTTCTCAGGTATGGGTACTTTGGGTTCAGGAGGTAACATAATTACAGAAGGTGCCTGGGGGAGTCCAGTAGAAGATGCTCCTTGAGAGTTAGCGGACAGAGTCTGAACCTGTTCCATCAAACGAGCGTAACCTTCCTGTAGGCCTTTTACTGCTTGGGTAAGACCCGCTAAATGTCTGCCTAGTTCATCCATGGGGGAGACCCCCTGCCCGGACTCGGTCATGGCTGCCTGATACTATCACACTTGGCACGTACTTGACAGATGAGTCCAATTGGGCAGAGGGTACGGGTCCGACTCACGGCCCCTGGAGGTGGGTACAGGAGGCACGGGAGTCAGGAAGGGTAAGGGAGCCTGATAGAGGGGTCCAGAGGTTGGTGATGACGGTCCGCTGGTGGCAAGATGAAGCATAGGTAAGCAGGGTTCACAAATGGCTGGATAAAGTACCGGTATGCAAAGTTCACTGATAGCAAGGTGGAATGATGGTAGGTAGACACACGTCACACAGCGGAGGAGGGATGGTGATGGGGTTCCGAATACAGGTGGTGAAACTCACTGTTAGCCGGATGTGATACAAGATAAGCAGATACAGGTCCCTTGAGCAGGAGAGATAAGAAGTCCAAATCCAAGCAGAAGTCGGCAACGTTCAAACGGCAAGGTACAAAGGAGCTGGCAGGAGAATGGTCAAGCAGAGGTCTAGGGCAGGCGGAGATCCGAATAGTCCAAAAGGGTAAGCCGAGGTCACACAGGTAGAGCAGGGTATAATACAGGAACAAACAGATCACTGGAAGATCACTGGAACAAGGTAAGTGGCTGGTGTAGAGTCTCAGGTATACTGAAGATCAGGCAGCACTAGCCAGCAGGTGCTGCCTGATTAAATAGTCCGATTGGCGCCAACAGCCCACACAGGTGTATCACAGGGCGCGCGCCCTCGGACGCCAGCGCGCGCGCGCACGCAGGCCCGCGCTCCTGGGAGCGCGCACACCACCACGCGTCGGCGCGCGCCGGCTCTAATGTAACTGAATTAGGACAATTCTGCAAAGATGAGTGGGCCAAAATTCCTCCAGGACGCTGTAAAAGCCTCATTGCACGTTATCGCAAACGCTTGGTTGCAGTTGTTGCTGCTAAGGGTGGCCCAACCAGTTATTAGGTTTAGGGGGCAATCACTTTTTCACACAGGGCCATGATGGTTTGGATTTTTTTTCACCTTTAATAATAAACACCTTCATTTACAAATTGCATTTTGTGTTTACTTGTGTTGTCCTTGACTATTGTTTAAATTGGTTTGATGTTCCGAAACACTTAAGTGTGACAAACATGCAAAGGAACAGGAAATGAGGAAGGGGGCAAACACTTTTTCACACCACTGTATGCTTTGTCTGCTAAATGTGCACCTGTGGCCAGGCTATGGGCATTTAAGTATCTACACATTCATGACAAGCTGTAAATACGTTTCAACACAAGCCATCACTGGTCTATGTAGATGCCGACACTGTGGAGTAATTCCTCCTCAAATTGCAAGCAGAAAACTGAAATCGTCTAAGTCCTTTGATCAGTGGCTCGGTTTCCCCTGCTTCCCCATCCCATTAGTAATCCAGCATCTCAGCTCCTCTGATCCCCCCTTCCAGCAGTAACTCAGCAGCTTGGCCCTGAGCCCCCCTCCCTTCTAATCTATAATGTAGATACAGAGTAGGTGCTCTGCATACCTCACAACTTTTTGAGGTGGGAAGGAGGGCTACCTATTAGCAAGAGTATGTAGGCATAGAACACACTCCCAGCCCCTCCCCCTTAAAGAAGGATTAAAAAAATAATAACTATATATATATATATATATATATATATATATATATATATGTACACAGGGCTCAAAATTTCAAGTCCTTAGCTACTAGCCAGGCCTCAAGGCTTACTCGCCACCAGTTGCCCTGCCCAACCCCTATCATGCCCCACCCCTAACCCCGCCCCTAGACACGCCCTCATAAATGATCACATGAAATTACACTTAAATGTTTTATGCAGAATTAAGCCTGTGTCCGCCAGTGCAGTCTGTGTCACCAATGCAGCCTGTGTCTGCCAGTGCAGCATGTGTCCGCCAGTGCAGCATGTGTCCGCCAGTGCAGCATGTGTCCACCAGTGCAGCCTGTGTCCCCATTGCAGCTATGTGTCCCCATTGCAGCTATGTGTCCCCAATGCAGCCATGTGTTCCCATTGTAGCTATGTGTCCCCATTGCAGCAATGTGTCCCCAATGCAGCCATGTGTCCCCATTGCAGCTATGTGTCCCCATTGCAGCTATGTGTCCCCAATGCAGCCATGTGTCCCAAATGCAGCTATGTGTCCCCATTGCAGCTATGTGTCCCCAATGCAGCCATGTGTTCCCATTGCAGCTATGTGTCCCCAATGCAGCCATGTGTTCCCATTGCAGCAATGTGTCCCCATTGCAGCAATGTGTCCCCATTTCAGCTATGTGTCCCCAATGCAGCCATGTGTCCCCAATGCAGCTATGTGTCTCTCCTCTCCTCTCTCTTCCTCTCCTCTCTCTTCCCCTATGATGGCTCCCATGCAACCCAGGCTGCTGGTGGTGCTTGCCCTCACCCGCTGCCAGCCAGCCCTCAAAACCCACTCGCAAAATGCGAGCAGGCGAGTGGAATTTTTGAGGGCTGTATATATATATATATATATATATATATATATATATATATATATATATACATACATATATATTAGTGCTTTTTTTTTACCACTACTATTCTTTTATACTGGCTTTTGAAAGTTACAAATGCAGCAATTTAGAAAATAAATGTAAGGTTTAGCACTTTGAAACACCTTTTAAAGGATATAAAGAGCATTTTATATACTGTACAACCATATAGATCAGACCAAAATGAGGGACAGATGAGGAGGAAAGAGGGACAGAGGGACTTTGTTCCAAATCAGGGACAGTCCCTCGATATCAGGGACAGTTGACTTTGTGAGGGAGAAGCAAGGTGATCTGGGCTACTGAGGGTACAACTTAAAACTTTTTAGTCCTTTCTATCATGAACTTAATAAATAAATTGCTCCACAGTGTCTGCAGCTCCAGAGGTCAGGTCGCCTTAAAGTTGGTTTACTCCTGTTAAGAATGTGTAAATATTTGCATGTCTATAGCCACTCCAAGCCACAGTTTTTGCAGACTATAATAGAACTAGAATAATTTTATTTTTCATTTGTTTTTACAAGGTAAAACATGAACAACATAAGACTACCATTCCATAACTGGTACCTTCAGGTGACGCGGATATATAATCCTTTAGGCCTGGTGCAAATTTTTACCTGAATTCGCACCTGAACCGGACCCAAAAAACTAACAGGACTCTTTCAAAACCCCACTGAGGCTTCCCCACACATGTGTGAACTGGCTCTATTGAAATCCAGTAATTCACAAATTCATGAATTGGATGCGGTTAAAAACGCATACAATATGCATATATGTGAAACCAGCATTAATCCTTTAGAAGCAAAATAAAGGGTTTTGCAAACCATACCATTCAGACATTTTACAGAACATCAATAAAACAGTATGAAAGATCGCATTATTTTGTTGCATTGTATGCATTATTCTTTCTTTTTTTCCAAGTTCACTTTTTAAGTCCCCATTCCCATTGGGTGTCATTGCCAATGCTCGTATTTTCATGCTTCATGCATACGGCAGCCCATTTTTTTTTTTTTAGCTTTGAACATATATATATTTATATCGTATCCATATATATATATATATATATATATATATATATATATATATATGTATACGATATACATATATATATTTTTTTCAAGTTCACTTTTAAAGATCCAATTCTCATTGGGTGTCATTAGGTGTCACACTTATGCATACACCAATTCTTTTTATCTTTGACCTTTATGTATATATATATACATACATTCTTTATATAATTACAAACAGGATAATAGACACATAATTACAATTTGAATGGCCCATTGGCATCAGGTTACATACAGTTAGGTACATATAGGCCTCATACAGTTACATATGTCATCATAAGATACTGTAAGTGGGACATGGAGATATCCACATTATGCATTTCAACATCCATCCTCTATATGTGTTTCTTTGAGGGTCTGATGGCACGGCTTATCTTCTTTAGGCATAGTCTGGAGGTAACAAAACATTATTTTCCTAGGTAGCGCGGTCTACAGTATCCATCTGGTTGCTTCAAGCTGTTTTTTTTGACTGTACTTTTTTGCACGTTTGTGCCTTCTGGGGCACACATAAATGTACCTTTTGCTTAGCACATTTGGGGTGTAATTAACAGTAAATGACACCACAAGGGCAACGCATGTTTGTTGACTATTTCCTGAACACGCGCAAAATCGTGGGATTTAATACGCATTCATATGCAACAGCAGTGTGCACATAGGCTAACATTTAAGTCTAGTTCATGCAAAGCATGTTTTTGGACTTTGTGTTTTTTTACTTTTGCATGAGGAAAAGAAGCCTACTTTTAAATGGTAAGTGCCAATTGTTTATAAAAATATAAAAATAAAAAAAACAAGTAAATTCAATTTATGCGTCAAGTTTGTTCAGATGTTTCTGCATCAGTACATGTGGCATGAAAATCTTTCCTCCGTTACGGAAACATCGTAAAAAATGTTTTCTTTCCTCTCCCTCTCTCTATTTCTCTCTCTTTCTCAAATCTCATATGTTTGCAATTTAAAACTATGAAATTATACCTTCTCACTCGAGTTCCCACAATGAAAGGGGCATGGCCATTGTAAGAAAAAAAAAAGAGAGAGAGATAATTGTACTGGAATTAAAGGACGCCAAACCCATCCTTGACAGGAAACCCGCAGAAGATGTGGTGTCCAATTGGGCAGCAGTGACCAAGCCAAACCACAGAGACTCGATGCTTTAATCAGTCCCATTGCTGTAAAGATCTGGGGAAGCGCAGTCAGCAGGAGCCTCTGCCAAGGCCTCAGCCTCAAGTCCAATCACCGAAGCCTAAACTCAGCTGAAAATTGTACAGTGCACATGAGAGGTGGTAACATGTCTCCCTCTGTGGTAACATGCGGATATTATTATGCAGTCAGCGAGCGATAACAATAAACCCCTCTGTGGACCATTACACGTCTTTCTGTTTACAGGAATGCTATTGAGTTCAGGCTGTAGTTGTACACTGTATTTATCCACATTTAGCTACTCGATTTCGCAGACACATGTCTCCATGCTGAGCATTCTGGGATTGTTTCTAATATAACACAGCGTCCTGTTTAAAAGTGATTGAAGCGTTTTTTGTTTTACATTTTAAATGCCAGTTCTGGCAATAAGGAAAGTCAAACAGTGAGCTGATACAGTGTATGTAAACCCAACATCTATTTTGCAGTATGTTTGGCAATAGCATCATGCCTCACTATATACAGTTTTTTTTTAACCACCTTATGTCTGGCCATTGCAACTAAAAGGCACAGAGCCAAATGGAGCGTCTCTGCACAATGTGATCACTATTGTGTCCAATTACATCGATCACCAATGTAAACAATGTAGTGCTGTTTACATTGGTGACCCCTCCCCTTCCTCTCACAATGGAAGGGAAGGAGGAAGATTTAAAGGGGTTGTAAAGGTTTACATTTTTTTAAATAAAAATAACAAACATGTTATACTTACCTGCTCTGTGCAAAGATTTTGCAAATAGCAGGCCCTCCTCCTCCTTCATCGGCTCCTGGCTCCTCCCCTTCATCGGGTGCAGGCGTGCTCCTTAGTCCTGATGCTGCGTCCATTGACACAGACAGCGTGATATCCAACAAGAAAAACCTCGCTGCTCCAGGTGAGATTAGATGCCTGATGCCCGCCTCGGCTCGCCTCTCCGTACTGGATCAAAATTCGTATTTATTCAGAAAATCCCAAGTGTTGACAAAAGACAGAAAGCTGGTAGATGCATTTTGCACACTCCAAATGTGCTTAATTATTACTTTGGGACAGGGGCGTTGCTAGGTCTACAAAAGATCTGGGGCTAGAACCCATAGCAGCAAAGTAAAGAAAGTCATACTCTTGAGTGGACATACACATGTATATAATTGTGTGTATATATATAACATTATATATTATCATTAAATCAGGGTACCCAAAGACCCCCTCATTACATCAGGTTCTCCAGAAAGCCCCCCCTTACATATGGGTCACCAGAGAGCTTTTCACGTTACCTGCCACAAGATGCAGCTTTTCACTTGCCACGTCACCTGCCACCAGATGTAGATTGTTAGATACAGAGAGGCTTCTGTATACAGAGAGGCTAGAGTATACAGAGAGGCTAGAGTATACAGAGAGTCTAGGTATACAGAGAGGCTAGTGTATACAGAGAGGCTGGGTATACAGAGAGGCTCAGTATACAGAGAGGCTGGGTATACAAAGAGGCTGGGTATACAAAGAGGCTGGGTATACAGAGAGAATAGAGGCTTGGTATACTGAGAGTGGAGAGGCTAGGTATACAGATAGGCTGGGTATACAGAGAGGAGAGAGGCTGGGTATACAGGGAGGAGAAAGGCTGGGTATACAGAGAGGGGAGATGCTGGGTATACAGAGAGGAGAGAGGATGGGTATACAAAGAGGAGAGATGCTGGGTATACAAAGAGGAGAGAGGCTGTCTATACAGAGAGGAGAGATGCTGGGTATACAGAGAGGGGAGATGTTGGGTATACAGAGAGGAGAGAGGCTGGGTATACAGAAGGGAGAGATGGTGGGGATACAGATAGGGGAGAGGCTGGGTATACAGAGAGGAGAGATGCTGGGTATACAGAGGGGAGAGATTGTGGGGATACAGATAGGGGAGATGCTGGGTACACAGAGAGGGGAGAGGCTGGGTATACAGAGAGGAGATATGTTGGGTATACAGAGAGGGGAGAGGCTGGGTATACAGAGAGGAGAGATGTTGGGTATACAGAGAGGAGAGATGCTGGGTATACAGAGAGGGGAGATGCTGGGTATACAGAGAGGGGAGAGGCTGGGTATACAGAGAGGAGAGATGTTGGGTATACAGAGAGGAGAGATGCTGGGTATACAGAAAGGGGAGAGGCTGGGTATACAGAGAGGAGAGATGCTGGGTATACAGAGAGGAGAGATGTTGAGTATACAGAGAGGAGAGATGCTGGGTATACAGAGGGGAGAGGCTGGGTATACAGAGAGGAGAGATGCTGGGTATACAGAGAGGGGAGATGCTGGGTATACAGAGAGGAGAGAGGCTGTGTATACAGAGAGGGTAGAGGCTGGGTATACAGAGAGGGTAGAGGCTGGGTATACAGAGAGGAGAGATGCTGGGTATACAGAGAGGGGAGAGGCTGGGTATACAGAGAGGAGAGATGCTGGGTATACAGAGAGGGGGGATGCTGGGTATACAGAGAGGGGAGAGGCTGGGTATACAGAGAGGAGAGATGCTGGGTATACAGAGAGGGGAGATGCTGGGTATACAGAGAGGAGAGATGCTGGGTATACAGAGAGGGGAGATGCTGGGTATACAGAGAGGAGAGGTGCTGGGTATACAGAGAGGAGAGATGCTGGGTATACATAGAGGGGAGAGGCTGGGTACACAGAGAGAAGAGAGGCTGGTGTAGTACAGAGTTCCTCCCTCCTCCATGTTCTGCACTCACCTGCCACCTCCCCAGCTGAGGAGCTCTGTGTGAGAAAGTTCCTCCTGACTCTATGATATGGGCGGAGCAAGGGAGGAGACTCACTCTCACACTGATCTCCCTTCTCTGGCTGTCAGTGAACCACTGAGTGCAAAGTACTCACTGAGAGTGCCGTGGCTGTGCGGGACAGCGCTGTGTCAGGCAGCCAGCGACACTCTCACGGTAGGGCCAGCCCTGGACTTGGGGCTATGGGCCCCAGATTCGGAGCTCTAGCCTCAATAGCCACCCCCTAATGATGCCACTGCCTTGGGATGTTCTGAATAAATAAGAATTTTGATCCAGTACGGAGTGCAGCCATTTCTTCTATTATACACAGACAGCAGGACTCGGCGCCCCGCTCCCATGTCACTGGATTTGATTGACTGATTTAATTGACAGCAGCTGGAGCCATTGGCTCCCGCTGCTATCAATCTGTCCAATGAGATGAGAGCCAGCAGCTGGGCTCATAATGGGCTGGATTGGATGGGCTCAGGTAAGAAAAAATGGGGGGTCTGGGGGGCACTGCAGCAAATACATTTTTGGGCTACTTTTCCAAAGCTGGGTACACACAGGCCAAAATTCAGGAGACAAAATCAGCCCGTGTATATGTTGGTTTGTTCAATGAGTATGCTGGAAAACCAGCAGCCAACCCACTCCCTATCAGCGCTCTCAGCCAATGGCAGAGAGCACTGATCAAAGTGTTTTCCTGCGGGGGGGTGTCCCCCTGTCAGAACACAACAGCTCAGTGGGGGGAGATCCCTGAACTAACCTTGCATGGTTAGTACAGTGGCTCCGACCGGAGCTGGCAGGTTTTTTTCATTTAACCCACAGGGTTAAATGTGTACCCGGCTTAAGTTGCTATTCTGACCGATTTAAAATTTTTTGGGGTTTAAGAAAACTTAAATTAAACAACAAAATACATCAAAAATAAGGAAAAAAGACAAAAGCCAAGGGGATATTATTTTTTTACATTTTAACAAATACCAAAAAGATAAATAAAATATTTTTGTTACTTTTTGACCTTAAAAGGGTTGTAAACCCTCGTGTTTTTTCACCTTAATATATCCTATGCATGAAGGTGAAAAAACACATGTCAGTCACCGCACCCCCCCCCCCAGCCCCCTGTTTTACTTACCCGAGCCCCTTCATCTCCTCGGCAGGGACGTACTGTCCCTCTCTTCACGGGGTCCCAGCTCTTGATTGGATAGATTGATAGCAGCGCAGCAATTGGCTCCCGCTGCTGTCAATCAAATCCAATGACACGGGCGCCGGGGGGCAGGGCCGAGTCCCGTATTTGTGTCTGTGGATGCAAATGCTGGACATGGGAGCGCGCACGCAAGGTAACCCCCTCGGGAGAGCGCTTCTCCTAGGGGGTTATCTGATGCGGGGAGGAGCCGTGAGGGCTGCGAGAGCCGCTGGGGGACCCCAGAAGAGGATGTTCGGGCCCACTCTGTGCAAAACGAGCTGCACAATGGAGGGAAGTATGACATGTTTGTTATTAACCGGTTCCCGACCGTCGCACATTGGCAGAATGGCACGGACAGGCAAATGGGTGCACCTGTACGTCCCTTTAAATTTGCCGCTGTGCCATCGCGTGAGCTCCGGCGCGCGTGCACACCAGCCGGGAGCTCTGTGAGTAGGGTCGCGGGTCCCACGGACTCGATCGCTGCGGGGATACCGGCGATCGTCTCACGGAGAGGAAGACCGGGGAGATGCTGATGTAAACAAGCATCTCCCCATCCTGCCTAGTGACAGTGTCACTGATCTCTGCTCCCTGTAATCGGGAGCAGAGATCAGTAATGTGTCATAGCTAGCCCACCCCCCTACATTTAGAAACACTCCCCAGGACACACTTAACCCCTACAGCGCCACCAAGTGTTAACCCCTTCACTGCCAGTCACATTTACAAAGTAATCAATGCAATTTTAATCGCACTGATCGCTGTATAAATGTGAATGGTCCAAAATCACGCCAAAATTGTCCAACGTGTCCACCATAATGTCACAGTCACGATAAAAATCAATGATCGCCACCATTACTAACCAAAAAAAATATTAATAAAAATGCCATAAAAACTATCCCCTATTTTGTAGGCGCTATAACTTTTGCGCAAACCAATCAATAAATGCTTATTGCGATTTTTTTTTACCAAAAATATGTAGAAGAATACGTATTGGCCTAAACTAATATGTTTTTTTATATATTTTTGGGGGATATTTATTATAGCAAAAATCAAAAAAGAATGCGTTTTGTTTTCAAAATTTTCGCTTTTTTTATTTATAGCGCAAAAAATAAAAAACCGCAGAGGTGATATCAAATACCACCAAAAGAAAGCTCTATTTGTGTAAAAAAAAAAAGACTTAAATTTTGTTTGGGAGCCACGTCGCACGAATGCGCAAATGTCAGTTAAAGCGACGCAGTGCCGAATTGCAAAAAGTGCTCTGGTCTTTGGCCAGCAAAATGGTCCGGGGCTTAAGTGGTTAAAAAATATTAAAAATTATCCTTTACAATCAGTTTAACTCTTTTTTTTCTTTTTTATGTATTGCGTTGTGTTCTAAGGTTGAGAAAACAGAGCAAACAACGTTTTTTTTAATGGATGCAGGCAACTAGTTGCTGTTCAGAGCTTTTTTTATTTTTCTTTGAAACCTCAGACAATAACAAACTATACAAAAAGGGGAAAGGGCATGAAATTATTTTACTTTATTGTTACTTTTATTAAAGAATGGGCATTTGATGTTTCTAAACAAATGCCCATTCATTGTCACTGAGTGTGACAACATATTGAATCATCAGTGAATGCTCATATCACGTTCTCAGAGCATTTTCAATTACTTGGGTTTACAATACAGTTCATTGGAAAGAAAAGTCCATTCATAAAAAATATTTTTTTAATGGACTTCATTATTAATATGCATATTGTAAACACACTTTGAGAAAGTGAAATTAGGACAAGGACTCACCATGTTGTTATATGCATTCAGTAGAGGGCTCAGGGCAATTGCATCAAACTTTTGGCAAATGGTAAACTACAACACAATTTACTTTTTCTCCTTTTAGAAGTTCTTATTTCCCACTTCACTAAAAAAGCATTCTGGTTTGTGTCTCCATTGGAGAGTTTTCTGTTAGAGGGGAAATCTCTGTAACACACACACAGACAGCAATAAAAACCTGACAGAGGCTCTAGCCCTTTTCTGCTTTATCCATACCAAAACAAATAGCTCTGTCTGGAGTTTGACTTTAAGTCACCAAGGGGTGGCCACTTGTGTAAAATAACTCTAATGCCCCGTACACACGGTCGGATTTTCCGACGGAAAAAGTCCTATCGGACCATGTTGTCGGAAATTCCAACCGTGTGTGGGCTCCATCTGACTTTTTCCGTCGGAATTCCCGATGGAAAAAGTTTGAGATCCTGCTCTCAAATTTTCCAACAACAAAGTCCTATCTGACTTTTTCCGATTGTGTGTAGCGAATTCGGACTGCCATGCATGCTCAGATCACATTACCGACGGATTTTGTGGTCGGAATTTCCGACCGTGTGTATCTAAAGCCAAAACTTTAATTTCGTTTTGGATAGAGTAGTGAGGTTTAACCTTTTCGCTGACAGGACTTGCGCTCCCACTTTTAAACTCAGCTCAGCTGGACCATTTTTGCAATTTTCCCTTTTTTTATCTTTTTAATTTTTCACTTACAGCTTTCAGAGTTTGTAAAATACCCCCCAAACTTGAAAGCACAGGAGCAGTAGAATAAAAAGAAGGTCCACTGATTTTAAAGGCCCCACGATGTTTGAACAAGTGTTTATCAAAACAATATTTTCGTTAAAAATACACTAAAAACACTATTAGGAGATAAAAACACAGCAAATGTTACAAAATTCCTGCTAAATTCCTACAAAATATGAAAGCTTAACCTGTGTTGAGTTAATAAATAACAAATATCTGTAAATTTTTAATTGTGCCTTTTTGCAACATGGTGAAAATCGAACGTACGCAAAAAATGTAAATATCAAAATGCCTCTAAAAATCTGAAGGTTTTAATTTTTTTTCCAACTCGACCCGGGATAAGAAGTCTGCTTGCACATTCTGGAATGTTAAAAAGACCCACTAGATGGCGAAAGGATAGGAGTGCCTGAAAGGCTGCCCTCAGTTCCAGGATGTTGGAAACGACTCCTTGAGACTGGCAAAGATTCTTCCCCTGGAGCCACCAGAGGAGAGATGTCCTCATAGATGGGGTAAGGAAGATGCGCTGATTCTGGTCGACAGAGTTCCACTGATGCAGAAATCCCTTCTGAAAGGGACAGGTGCTGAAAGCACATGACCTGTACAATAAAAAGCAGGTGCTACATATTTTTAGGGCCCTGCAATATTTGCGCAAATGTTTATCAAAACAATATTTTTCGCTAAAAGTACACTAAAATCATTATTAAACATTATTGAATTTCCGACCGTGTGTACGGGGCTTTAGTCCGTAGGGTTCAATATTGAGTTGGCCCACCCTTTGCAGCTATAACAGCTTCAACTCTTCTGGGAAGGCTGTCCACAAGGTTTAGGAGTGTGTCTATGGGAATGTTTGACCATTTTTCCAGAAGCGCATTTGTGAGGTCAGGCACCGATGTAGTTGAGAAGGCCTGGCTCGCAGTCTCTGCTCTAGATTTTTCCCAAAGGTGTTCTATCGGGTTGAGGTCAGGACTCTGTTGCAGGCCAATCAAGTTCCTCCACCCCAAACTCGCTCATCCATGTCTTTATGTACCTTGCTTTGTATACTGGTGCGCAGTCATCTTGGAACAGAAAAGGGCCATCCCCAAACTGTTATCACAAAGTTGGGAGCATGAAATTGTCCAAAAGGTATGCTGACACCTTAAGAGCTCCCTTCACTGGAACTAAGGGGCCAGGCCCAACCCCTGTAAAACAAGCCCACACCATAATCCCCTCTCCACCAAATGATTTGGACCAGTGCACAAAGCAAGGTCCATAAAGACCTGGATGAGCGAGTTTGGGGTGGAGGAACTTGCCTGGCCTGCACAGAGTCCGGACCTCATCTCGATAGAACACTTTGGAATGAGTTAGAGCAGAGACTGTGAGCCAGGCCTTCTTGTCCAACATCAGTGCTCACAAATGCGCTTCTGGAAGAATAGTCAAACATTCCCATAGACACACTCCTAAACCTTGTGGACAGCCTTCCCAGAAGAGCTGAAGCTGTTATAGCTGCAAAGGGTGGGCCAACTCAATATTGAACCTCACGATCGATAATGCCCCGCACACACGGTCGGATATTCCGACGGGAAAAGTCTGACCGGATTATGTTGTCGGAAAATCCGATCGCGTGTGGGCTCTAGCGGACTTTTTCCGTCGGAACTTCCGAAAAATTTGAGAGCAGGACCTTAAATTTTCCGACAACAAAATCCGATCTGACTTTTTCCAATCGTGTGTATAGACTTCCGACGCACAAAGTGCCACGCATGCACAGAAAAAATTTGGGAATGAAAGCTATTGGCTATTAGCCTCTACGTAGTCCCGTCGTATGTGTTTTACGCCACCTCGTTCAGAACGTGTATGTAACACAAGTTTCAGACAAAATCCATCAGAAAAAGTCAGACGGATTTTGTGGTTGGAATGTCTGACCGTGTGTACGGGGCATTAGACTGGGATGCCATTAAAGTTCATGTGCGTGTAAAGGCAGGTGTCACAATACTATTGGTAATATAGTGTATGTCACTCTTGGAAATACATTATAAGCTCCTCCATCATCACTGGAAGAACTGGTGACAGCATCAGCCTTTCCTACCGTCCTCAGTCACAGCGGGTTGTGTAATATAAAATGTACAGGTCCACTTTAATGGTCTGCATGATCCGAGTCCTCCTGAATCCCAAGTAATTTAACCCCCTCCAGCAGGAGATCTCAGTTCCAGGCTATCACCTAACTGTGAAAACTAATTTAAAGTACGTGTTTACATTTCCAAAGGTTAATGAGCCTTTAAATAATATAACAAAAGCAACAATCACTTCCAGAATGTAGAAATTAAAACCAAGTGTGTGTATCTTTGTTAGATGGGGCATTAACACCAGGAGCTCCAAACAAGAACTTTGGAAAGGATTTAGGATGTTTTTAAATATTTAAATTTATGCGGCCAGCATTTAACCAGAGAAATGTCTGTTTAATAAACGAAGTGGTCTATGATTTTACAAAGTGAATGAATAAAAACATTTTGAAGCGTTTGGCACAGATAATCAGTTTCCTTTGTTTTTACAGTCTGGATTTTTATTTCAGTCTACTGTATGCCTGGGATCCTTTATATGTATTTGTATTCGCAGTGCAGGTACAAATTCACACATTCCAAACAAACGACCTAGGTAGGAGTTTATTCACAAGTCGTGGGGGCAGCACAGTCATCTTTAATCTCTTGGAGCACATAACACTAATGCCCTGTACACACGTTAGGATTTTCCGATGGAAAATGTGTGATAGGACCATGTTGTCGGAAATTCCAACCGTGTGTAGGCTCCATCACACATTTTCCATAGCAATTTCCGTCACACAAAATTTGAGATCTTGTTCTCAAATTTTCCGACAACAAAATCCGTTGTCGAAAATTCAGATCGTGTGTACACAATTCCGACGCACAAAGTGCCACGCATGCTCGGAATCAAGCAGAAGAGCAGCACTGGCTATTGAACTTAATTTTTCTTGGCTCGTCATATGTGTTGTACGTCACCGCGCTCTTGACGTTCGGAATTTCTGACCAACTTTGTATGCAAGAGAAGTTTGAGCCAACATCCATCCCATGTATTTTGTTGTTGGAAAATCCTATCGTGTGTACAGGGCATAAAGCAAAAAGGGTGGGCTTTAACACCCACACGGGGCACATATGTGTCCATGGGCAACCAAGGTCTCTGTGCTGAGAGCCTGCTCACTAGACATGTGCGATTAGTTTCGTACGAATTCGCAATTCGTACAAATTTTTCAAAATTCGTACGAATTTACGAATCCGTAGTACGAATTTTTTCAAATACGAATTCCGTACGGAATATGAAATTCCGTTTACGAATTTCGTCGCCGAATTTATTCGAATCCGACTACCAAATATCGAATTTCAACTAATATGAAAGAAATTATTATAGCGGATATAACGAATGATTCGAATGAATTCGAATGACAAAGTGTCATTTTTGCAGGAAAAATTACGTTTCCAAATTATTCGAATCCAACTACCAATATCGAATTTCAACTAATTCGAAAGAAATTATTATAGCAGATATAACGAATGAATTCGAATGAATTCGAATGAATTCGAATGACAAAGTGTCATTTTTGCAGAAAAAAAAGCTATTTAAAATCACTCGCGGCTATTGCCGGCAAATGAAATGTCGGCTCCGTAACACAGAGAACAGTCATTCATTGATATATATAAAAAAAAAAAGCGTAGGGGTCCCCCCAAATTCAATAACCAGGCCCTTCAGGTCTGGTATGGATATTAAGGGGGACCCCAGCCAAAAAAAAAAAAAGTGGTGTGGGGTCCCCCCCAAATATCCATACCAGACCCTTCAGGTCTGGGATGGATTTTAAGGGGAACCCCGGCCAAAAAAAAAAAAAATGGCGTGGGGTCCCCCTCAAAATCCATACCAGACCCTTTATCCGAGCACGCAACCTGGCAGGCCGCAGGAAAAGAGGGGGGGACGAGAGCGCCCCCCCTCCCGCCTGAACCGTACCAGGCCACATGCCCTCAACATTGGGAGGTTGCTTTGGGGGTCTGAGACCCCCAAAGCACCTTGT
>CM053030.1:470316729-470373861 GCA_028564925.1 Lithobates sylvaticus
ACAAATAATACGTGCACTAAATGATGCAAACCAGTGTGACACTGGTTTCACAAAACACAATAAGTGAAAGCATATAAAAGTCCGTGTGATGTTCCATATGCAAAGGATAATGCAAAAAAATTTAGATGTGAATAATCTTCCTTGAATCTTCCACTGTATATTTGATGTGGTGTCCCTGTGGCTTATTTTACATAGGGAGGACCAAGAGGCTTTTGAGAGTCCGAATAGCCGAACACCTGGCTAATATACGCAAGGGTTTTAAATACCATAGTGTATCCCTCCACTTTAAAGAGAAACACCAACAGGATCCCAGCCTACTACAGTTTGTTGGAATTGATGTGGTACACTCAGCCTGGAGGGGGTCTAATAGAGTGAGGGACTTGTCACAGAGAGAGACTAGATGGATCTTCCTTTTCAAGTGTTTAACGCCTAAAGGGTTAAATATTGAACTAGATCTCAACTGTTTCATTAACAATTTCTGACCCCTGGGTATTTATCATATGGTCAATCTGGTGATCAGACGGGCTTATGCGGATAGAAAGGGAAATTGTGAGGCGTCTGGCCTAGGTATTAACTTCCCAGCCCCACTCATTAATTTTGAAGATACGAATCATTATGTATTGGCAATGATGAGCCATGTATTATGATGATTCCAACCCAGTCAGTGAATCTGTTTAGTTTATTTTATTCTATTTTATTTTTAATTTATTTTTATATAAATAGATACACTCTGTATACATTTGATTATACAATATTTTAAATGGTTTTAAATGTTTAAAAAAAGTTTTTACACTTTGGAACATTACTGAACGCATAGTCCAGATGCATGGTGGTGTATATTATTTATATTTGATAGTATATATGATCTGGATGTGATATCCGGGTTTTGCTTATGATTTCTATATGTTTTTCTTTTTGTATGATGTATCCCACTCATGATGACCTTTAGTAATATGGACTATGACCGATGTTCAATATATATGAGTGTCATCATGGGGTTAATTATGTTTACCGACATATAGTGAAGCAATTGGTAGTACTATATGTAATATGTAATGGTAACATGGGGGCATATGCCTTTAATCACAGTGTTACATTGCGGCGGAGTGCTGGTTCGTTTCCAGCCATATATTGTAACTGCTAACATCCACATACTGTTTCCTTTGGAGCGGTGGAGGTGACATAGCCGCGATGTGACACAGTGTTGATGGATGCCCCATAAAATATACTGTGAACTGCACGTACGGGGACACGAGGAGTGCGCAGGCGCAACAAGTGTTGGGCGCATGCGTGAGTAAAGAATGGCCGCGCATGCGCAGTATGGCCGTTACGGGGAGGGTATAAAGCGATTGATTGCCATGCTGCTCAGCCAACCCCATGATTAAGTCCTTCTGATGACGAAACATGTCGGGGGCGTGGCTGAGCGGCAATTAGCTTTGTGAATACACAGTAGTAGGAATTCCCTGAAGGAGATCGGTCCCTGATTTGGAGCGCGAGCAGGAAGGAGGGGGTGAGCAACAACTTGCACAGCTTGTGTGCACCTCGAGTCCGCCGTGACTGCAAGCGCTTTAAACCTGTGTGTCTATTTGAAGTGGAGCGTGCTGTGCTGTGTTGCAATTTATACCTATGCTGACTTTTACTTAATCAAATGTGAGTGAGACTATTGGAGAGTTTTTTTAGTGTGGTTTGAATAAATTTTAAGTGGTTTTACACTATTGGAGCAATCCTCTTTTTTCACATATGGAGAGATCCGGACACAGATTGATTTGGGAGTGATCACTTATTCCTTGTGGTGGAATTCAAAAGCGCAATTGCCTGTCACGAAAGTGCGGGCGATAGATGCGGTGAGTGCGTTTCTTTTGGGGGAGTGGAAGCACGGATCACTGTGGTGTGGTGGAAGATTCAAGGAAGATTATTCACATCTAAATTTTTTTGCATTATCCTTTGCATATGGAACATCACACGGACTTTTATATGCTTTCACTTATTGTGTTTTGTGAAACCAGTGTCACACTGGTTTGCATCATTTAGTGCACGTATTATTTGTGATATATATTCTTATATATTTTATCTGTTTTCATATACAGTTTTATATTATTGTATTTTTTCACTGAGCACTTAGAGGTGATATTAATTAATTATTTTGTATAGTCACTTATCAATTTGTTGATTTATGTTCAGCGCCGCTGTTTATTCATAATCTTCACTTTACAGAGAGATTGAGTCTAAACTTACATACAAAATTTGTACACAGGCTGATAGAGGGATGAGGGTGCAGGATACTCCAAAACACATGCAGGTATCAGAGGACAGATTCGGAATTAGAGTTCTTCAAAAGCAGACTTAAGTAATGCTGGACGTAGAAAGGACAGCCAGCTAGTCTGAGACTCTGTATGAGCAGTTCTTGTAGGAACCTCTGGTGTCCAACCCTCAAAGTACTGGTATGCCTGGAGCTCTAGGCGAAGGGTCCTATGCATAATGTCCAGAGACAGCACTTTAACCAGCTTCTCTGTGACACTCCTCAGTGAAAAGGTGAATTCTCCAGCTTCCTAAATTAGTGTCCTCCAGCAAATTTCCTGCAAGGTTCCTGCAGGCCCTCAGCCAAGCACGTGGTGAGACCCAACAGCTCTTCTACAGGCTTCCTCCCAGAGGGGAGAACCCAGGAGAGAGAGCTCTGATCGCACCCTCCAAATCATTGATCTTCTCCCCAGCCACACATTCTGGGCCTCCCTCCCAGGGATTGGCTAGAGTCAGAAAAATATTCATTGCCCAGTGGCTTAATATCCTAAAACATTTAATGTGAAAATGGCTTAATGTAGCTTAACGTGTAATAAAGTGCCTAAACCTCAACCAATTGCCCTGAAACTTTGCACAGCCTAAGATCTCAACTTCCCAAACGTATCCAAGAAGTTTCATGCGATTCGGAGTTCCACAAGGCAAATTAAGGACATTAAGCTTGTTTTTTGGGGAGCTTAATGTGGCTTAACGTACAAAAAAGACCTTAAATGTTAACCAATTTCCTCCAAAATTCACACAATAGAAGACTCTATCCATGCCAACATATTTTGAAAATTGCAGCTCATTTAGTAAATCACACCAAAAGTTATTCACATTAAGCTATATTTTACAATGCTAAAACGTTTAATGTAAAGAGCTTAACGTACCATAATGTGCCTTAACCTCAATCAATTGTCTTGAAACTTTGCACAGCCTAAGTTCTTAACTTCCCAAACCTATCCAAGAAGTTTCATGCGATTCGGAGTTCCACAAGGCAAATTAAGGACATTAAGCTTGATTTTTGGGGAGCTTAATGTGGCTTAACGTACAAAAAAGACCTTAAATGTTATCCAATTTCCACCAAACTTTACACAATAGAAGACTCTATCCATGCCAACATATTCTGAAAATTTCAGCTCATTTGGTTAATCACACCAAAAGTTATTTACGTAAAGCTATATTTTACAATACTAAAACATTTAATGTGAAAATGGCTTAATGTAGCTTAACGTGTAATAAAGTGCCTAAACCTCAATCAATTGCCCTGAAACTTTGCACAGCCTAAGATCTCAACTTCCCAAACCCATCCGAGAAGTTTCATGCGATTCGGTGTTCCACAGGGCAAACTAGGCACGTTAAGCTTGTTTTTTGGAGAGCTTAACGTACAAAAAAGACCTTAAATGTTAACCAATTTCCCCCAAACTTCACACAATAGAAGACTCTATCCATGCCAACATATTCTGAAAGTTTCAGCTGATTTGGTTAATCACACCAAAAGTTATTCACATTAAGCTATATTTCATAATGCTAAAACATTTAATGTGAAAATGGCTTAATGTAGCTTAATGTAGCTTAACGTGTAATAAAGTGCCTAAACCTCAATCGATTGCCCTGAAACTTTGCACAGCCTAAGATCTCAACTTCCCAAACCTATCCAAGAAGTTTCATGCGATTCGGAGTTTCACAAGGCAAATTAAGGACATTAAGCTTGTTTTTTGGGGAGCTTAATGTGGCTTAACGTACAAAAAAGACCTTAAATGTTAACCAATTTCCTCCAAACTTCACACAATAGAAGACTCTATCCATGCCAACATATTTTGAAAATTGCAGCTCATTTAGTAAATCACACCAAAAGTTATTCACATTAAGCTATATTTTACAATGCTAAAACGTTTAATGTAAAGAGCTTAACGTACCATAATGTGCCTTAACCTCAATCAATTGTCTTGAAACTTTGCACAGCCTAAGTTCTCAACTTCCCAAACCTATCCAAGAAGTTTCATGCGATTCGGAGTTCCACAAGGCAAATTAAGGACATTAAGCTTGATTTTTGGGGAGCTTAATGTGGCTTAACGTACAAAAAAGACCTTAAATGTTATCCAATTTCCACCAAACTTTACACAATAGAAGACTCTATCCATGCCAACATATTCTGACAATTTTAGCTCATTTGGTTAATCACACCAAAAGTTATTCACGTTAAGCTATATTTTACAATACTAAAACATTTAATGTGAAAATGGCTTAATGTAGCTTAACGTGTAATAAAGTGCCTAAACCTCAATCAATTGCCCTGAAACTTTGCACAGCCTAAGATCTCAACTTCCCAAACCAATCCGAGAAGTTTCATGCGATTCGGTGTTCCACAAGGCAAACTAGGCACGTTAAGCTTGTTTTTTGGAGAGCTTAACGTACAAAAAAGACCTTAAATGTTAACCAATTTCCCCCAAACTTCACACAATAGAAGACTCTATCCATGCCAACATATTCTGAAAGTTTCAGCTGATTTGGTTAATCACACCAAAAGTTATTCACATTAAGCTATATTTCACAATGCTAAAACATTTAATGTGAAAATGGCTTAATGTAGCTTAATGTAGCTTAACGTGTAATAAAGTGCCTAAACCTCAATCGATTGCCCTGAAACTTTGCACAGCCTAAGATCTCAACTTCCCAAACCTATCCAAGAAGTTTTATGCGATTCGGAGTTCCACAAGGCAAATTAAGGACATTAAGCTTGATTTTTGGGGAGCTTAATGTGGCTTAACGTACAAAAAAGACCTTAAATGTTATCCAATTTCCTCCAAACTTCACACAATAGAAGACTCTATCCATGCCAACATATTCTGAAAATTTCAGCTCATTTGGTTAATCACACCAAAAGTTATTCACATTAAGCTATATTTTACAATGCTAAAACATTTAATGTGAAAATGGCTTAATGTAGCTTAACGTGTAATAAAGTGCCTAAACCTCAATCAATTGCCCTGAAACTTTGCACAGCCCAAGATCTCAACTTCCCAAACCTATCCAAGAAGTTTCATGCGATTCGGTGTTCCACAAGGCAAATTAGGGACATTAAGCTTGATTTTTTGGGAGCTTAATGTGGCTTAACGTACAAAAAAGACCTTAAATGTTAACCAATTTCCTCCAAACTTCACACAATAGAAGACTCTATCCATGCCAACATATTCTGAAAATTTCAGCTCATTTGGTTAATCACACCAAAAGTTATTCACATTAAGCTATATTTTACAATGCTAAAACATTTAATGTGAAAATGGCTTAATGTAGCTTAACGTGTAATAAAGTGCCTAAACCTCAATCAATTGCCCTGAAACTTTGCACAGCCTAAGATCTCAACTTCTCAAACCCATCCGAGAAGTTTCATGCGATTCGGTGTTCCACAAGGCAAACTAGGGACGTTAAGCTTGATTTTTGGAGAGCTTAACGTAGAAAAAAGACCTTAAATGTTAACCAATTTCCACCAAACTTCACACAATAGAAGACTCTATCAATGTCAACATATTCTGAAAGTTTCAGCTGATTTGGTTAATCACACCAAAAGTTATTCACATTAAGCTATATTTTACAATGCTAAAACATTTAATGTGAAAATGGCTTAATGTAGCTTAATGTAGCTTAACGTGTAATAAAGTGCCTAAACCTCAATCGATTGCCCTGAAACTTTGCACAGCCTAAGATCGCAACTTTCCAAACCTATCCAAGAAGTTTCATGCGATTCGGTGTTCCATAAGGCAAACGAGGAACATTAAGCTTGATTTTTGGGGAGCTTAATGTGGCTTAACGTACAAAAAAGACCTTAAATGTTAACCAATTTCCTCCAAACTTCACACAATAGAAGACTCTATCCATGCCAACATATTCTGAAAATTTCAGCTCATTTAGTAAATCACACCAAAAGTTATTCACATTAAGCTATTTTACAATGCTAAAACGTTTAATGTAAAGAGCTTAACGTACCATAATGTGCCTTAACCTCAATCAATTGTCTTGAAACTTTGCACAGCCTAAGAGCTTAATGTGGCTTAACGTAAAAAAAAACCTTAAATGTCAACCAATTTCCCCCAAACTTCACGCAAAAGTGAAAGTTTCAGCTGATTTGGTTAATCACACCAAAAGTTATTCACATTAAGCTATATTTTACAATGCTAAAACATTTAATGTGAAAATGGCTTAACCACTTGCCGACCGGCGCACGACAATGTACGTCAACAGAATAGCACGGACAGGCATAAGGGCATACAGGTAGGTCCCCTTTAAGATGCCGCCGTGCCATCGGGTGCGCGTTCGCGCCGGTCGGGACCCCCGTGAGGCCGGTCGCGGGTCCCGCGGACTCGATTGCCGCGGGGATACCCGAGATCGTCTCACGGGAAGGCTGAACGGGGAGATGCGAAAAAAAAAAGCATCTCCCCATTCTGCCTAGCAACTAGTGACGCTGATCTCTGCTCCCTGTGATTGGAGCAGAGATCAGCATTCACTAGCTGACAGCCATGCCCCCCCACAGTAAGAAACACACCTCTAGGCACACTTAACCCCTACACTGCCACCTAGTGGTTAACCCCTTCACTGCCAGTGTCATTTACACAGGAATCAATGCATTTAAATAGCATTGATTGCTGTATAAATGACAATGGTCCCAAAAATGTGTCAAAAATGTCCGATGTGTCCGCCATAATGTCGAGGTCACAATAAAAATCGCTGATCGCCACCATTACTAATAAAAAAAAAATTATTAATAAAAATGCTATAAAACTATCCCCTATCTTGTAAACGCTATAACTTCTGCGCAAACCAATCAATAATCGCTTATTGCGATTTTTTTTACCAAAAATATGTAGAAGAATACGTATCGGCCTAAACTGAGGAAAAAAAATGTTTTTTATATATTTTTTAGGGGATATTTATTATAGGAAAAAAAAGA
Source organism: Lithobates sylvaticus (assembly GCA_028564925.1). Lineage (NCBI taxonomy): Eukaryota > Metazoa > Chordata > Amphibia > Anura > Ranidae > Lithobates > Lithobates sylvaticus. The sequence continues at coordinate 470,323,952 of CM053030.1, forward strand.
AAAATGCGTTTTTTTCAAAATTGTCGCACTTTTTTGTTTATAGCGCAAAAAATAAAGACCGCAGGGGCGATCAAATACCACCAAAAGAAAGCTCTATTTGTGAGAAAAAAAGGATGTCAATTTTCTTTGGGAGCCACGTCGCATGACCGCGCAATTGTCAGTTAAAGCGACGCAGTGCCGAATCGCAAAAAGGGGCCTGGTCCTTTGGCTGCAAATTGGTCCGGTCTGAAAGTGGTTAATGTAGCTTAACGTGTAATAAAGTGCCTAAACCTCAATCAATTGCCCTGAAACTCTGCACAGCCCAAGATCTCAACTTCCCAAACCTATTCAAGAATTCCAGTTCATTTGGTAAATCACCCCAAAAGTTATTCACCATTTTTTTTACAATCCTTAACCAGTTGCAGACTTTGGGCGCATTAGACACGCCCAAAAACATGTCATTAATGTACACAGGTCATGTCTAGTACATCCAGTCCTTCTGCTCTGCTGCTGGGACCCTTCCCTGTCTCTGTAACCAACAATTCAGCAGGAACTGTCTAAAAATAGAAGCAGGCTGGCAATGTTTATCAACAACCACATCACAGAAAGTTACATTGAAACATTGTATCAATTGTAACTTTCTGTGTTTTGCATTCACAGATCAAAGGGATGAACCTCGATTTGAAGGTGGAGAGAGTTAAAGCAACCTTGACATGTAAATAAAACATTTTTTTTTTTCTAATTAAATGTTCCTCTGTTGAACTCCTAATTAACCCTTTAGTTTTCTTTAATCAGCACTGATTAACTCTATATTCTCCTTCTCTATTGAATTGTAGTTTTCCTGGTGATTTTTTCTTTTCTATTTTATTAACTAGTAGTTAAACTTTTTTTAATTTTTTTTGTTTGCTTTGCTTATTAAAAATGTTGACACCTTTTTACATATATATACCGAAAGAAAGAAAAAAATGCCTTTTGTTTAATTTTATTACACTTAATTGTAAAAATTATTGTTGCAGGACAATATTCACAAAAAGAAAGCCTTGTTTGTCCTTAAAAAAAAATGCATGTATTACGTTGTTAACTTAAGGGGTTAGACAAGCTCAAGCTCAACTCGAGCTGTGGTGAAACTACAAATCCCATCATGCCTCTGCCTCTAGGAGACATGCCTGTGATTGTCAGGGTCTTGCAATGTCATCGCTGGATCTAGATGGGACTCAGGGTAGTGTTAGGGGGGCTGCTGCACACAGAAGGCTTTTTATCTTAATCAGAGGCGGCTCTTTAATTAGGCAAATTAGGCGATTGCCTTAGGCCTCGCCAACAGAAGGGCCTCGCCGTCGAGCGATTGCCTAATTTGCCTCAGGTGCTGTGTTGAGACTGTCTGGCGGCGGGCGCTCTGCGCAGAGTGAGCTAATAGCTTAGCTGAGCCAGCGCCGCGATCCGCGGCGGCGGACGAGCATAGTGGAAGTGTGGTGGGCGTGGCTAAGGCTGCCTGCGTCCAATAGCCGGCTCAACCTCTAGCCCTTCCCCTAAAGTCGGCGACAGCGGCCCCAATGCATGGCGGGAGGCAGGACTCGGGAGCAGCCCTGGAAGAAATACATGCTCGGTGAGTGGAGCTTGTTTGTGATAGAGGCGGAGGCTGGGCGGGATAGCCGTGTCTGTGTGCCCCATTGTGGAGGGGAGTCTGTGGGAGTGGGACTACAATGTCCAGCATGTGTATGTGGAGGACGAGCAACTAACTTAGTGTGAGGCTGGAGGGGGAAGCATAGCGTATCAGTCCCACTCTCAGTATAACATGTCTGGATGGCTTTGCAGTGTGAGGAGGAGCCCTAAACACCCTGATATGTACACTGTTTCCACATATCCCAATTACCACATGTTAGCCCGCTCCTCCTTCTACTCCTCCTGCCCCCCCTCTCCCTGCCCCCTCTACCCCCACTCCCTCTGCCCTCTAACCCTCCTATCTCCCCCTTTCACTCCCCCATTGTTTTCTTCACCGTCTTTCTCTTCTCTCCTCACTTGCCACATCCTCTCTCTCCCTCTGTCCTCTCTACCTACATCCCTCTGTCCACTCTCGCCTCACCCCCCTCCTATTGTCCAGGCTATCCTCCCCCCTATCCACTCTCTCCTCTCCCCCTCCCCCTGCCTCTGTCCACTCTCTCCTCACCCCCCCTATCATCCAGGCTATCCTCCCCTATCCACTCTCTCATCTCCCCCTGCCTCTGTCCACTCTCTCCTCACCCCCCCTATCATCCAGGCTATCCTCCCCTATCTACTCTCTCATCTCCCCCTGCCTCTGTCCACTCTCTCCTCACCCCCCTCCTATCGTCCAGGCTATCCTCCCCTATCCACTCTATCCTCTCCCCCCCCCTCCTCCCCTCTGCCTCTGTCCACTCTCTCCTCACCTCTCCCCCTCCCCCTGCCTCTGTCCACTCTCTCCTCACCCCCTCCTATCGTCCAGGCTATCCTCCCCTATCCACTCTCTCATCTCCCCCTCCCCCTATCCACTCTCTCATCTCCCCCTCCCCCTATCCCTCTCTCCCCCCCTCCCCTCCACTCTCTCCTCCCTCCACTCTCTCACTCTCCCCCTCCACTCTCCCTCTCCCCCTCCCCCTGCCTATGTCCACTCTCTACTCACCCCCCTCCTACCCTCCAGGCTATTCTCCCCCCTATCCACTCTCTCCTATCCCCCTCCCCTGCCTCTGCCCACTCTCTCCTCACCCCCCTTCTACCCTCCAGGCTATCCTCCCCCTATCCACTCTCTCCTCACCCCCCCCCTCCTACTGTCCAGGCTATCCTCCCCCTATCCACTCTCACCTCTCCCCCTCCCCCTGTCCACTCTCTACTCTCTTCTATCCAGGCTATCCTCTCCCCCCTCTTATATCCTCTCCCTCTGTCCACGCTAACCTCCACCTCCCCCTATCCACTCCTTCTCCCTTTCTGAAAGTTAGTTCAGCTTTTCATTTTGTGTGAAATGGTGAACTTACTCTTTAAGCCTTCCAAACTATCTCAGGACATGAAAAAAGGCCCTATATGTGCTGCATTCCTCTTACCTACCTGGTGGAAAATTCGGGAGACCTGAGTCCCCAAGAACTCTATAATATACAGATCTAGACCAGCAAGAGGAAGTGGTAAGGCTCCATTGGTTGTTATTGGCTTATAACTTTGATGGATGGCCTCCTTTACCAGTAAGGTAGAGTGCAGGCCCAAGCATTCTACAACAGTGGCTGGTCAAGATTTGCATAATGGAGCACCTAAGGTTTAGGGGTTCAGAGGTATGTGACCATACAACCGCCAACAGATGGGACATGGGAAACTGTGGGTGATGTCACTGCTCCAGGCTTTACCAGTGATTGTCAAGTGCTCTCTCCTCTCCCCTGAGGCCAATACTAATTGACACAGTGGATCATGTGACCAGACCAGAGCTAAAAGTCCACGGTTAGGGAGCTCCGATTACTTGCCTTGCCCCTAACACTGACAACCCATGCTATGCCACTGGAGGGGAGAGCCCAGCATCGGGAAGAAGGATGGCGCTGCCACCTCGAGCTGTCAATGTTATCTCTATGTACCACTCACAAATGGCAATCTGCTGACAAGACACTCCCAGGGGAGTGCAGAGCACAGCCTACGAAACGGGGGAGGGGACCGTCTGGGTGAGCTCACCGGTGTGATATGATCCAATAACATGCTAGAATCTTTGAGGACTGGCCATGGGTGGAGTGCTATCAGTTAATTGTATACTGTACATTGCAATGTAGTATTATTTTTTTATCAGTTTAATTATTTTTCCAATTATTATTTTTTTATCAGTTTAATTATTTTTCCAATTATGGGCGTGAGAGGGCCTCTTGTCTAAGTTTTGCCACAGGCCTGACAAAGCCTAGAGCCGCCTCTGATCTTAATGCCTAGAATGCATTAAGATAAATAAACCTTCTCACTTTAAAATCCCTTTAAACGCTTCAGCCCCGGAAGATTTTACCCCCTTCCTGACCAGAGCACTTTTTACAATTTGGAACTGCGTCGCTTTAACTGACAATTGCGCGGTCGTGTGATGTTGTACCCAAACAAAATTTGCATCCTTTTTTTCCCACAAATAGAGCTTTCTTTTGGTGGTATTTGATCACCTCTGCGGTTTTTATTTTTTGCGCTATAAACAAAAAAATGTGCGACAATTTTGAAAAAAAAAGCAATATTTTTTACTATAATAAATATCCTCCAAAAATATATAAAAAAACTATTTTTTTTTCCTCAGTTTAGGCCGATACGTATTCTTCTACATATTTTTGGTAAAAAAAATCACAATAAGTGTTTATTGATTGGTTTGCGCAAAGGTTATAGCGTCTACAAAATAGGGGATAGTTTTATGACATTTTTATTAATAATTTTTTTTTTTTACTAGTAATGGCAGCGATCAGCGATTTTTATCATGACTGCGACATTAAGGCGGACACATCGGACAATTTTGACAAATTTTTGGGATCATTGGCGACCAGTGCTATAAAATTGCATTGATTACTGTAAAAATGTCACTGGCAGGGAAGGGGTTAACCACTAGGGGGCGGGGAGGGGTTAAGTGTATCCTGGGGGCTTGTTTCTAACTATCTGAGGGCGTGGCTGTGTGTGACACCACACTGATCGCTGCTCTAGATGACAGGGAGCAGACGATCAGTGTGCTGTCATTAGGCAGAACGGGGAGATGCTGTTTACATCGGCATCTCCCAGTTCTTGATCTCCGTAACACGATCGCGGGTATCCCCCCACTAATCGAGTCCGCGGGATGCGCGGGCACTGTCACGGGGCTTGCGGCTTGCGGCGTACGTGTACGTTACTTTGCCCAGCCGTGACATTCTGCGGACATATATGTGCCGACAACGGTCGGCAAGTGGTTAAGCCATTTTCACATTAAATGTTTTAGCATTGTGAAATATAGCTTAATGTGAATAACTTTTGGTGTGATTAACCAAATCAGCTGAAACGTTCACTTTTGCGTGAAGTTTGGGGGAAATTGGTTGACATTTAAGGTATTTTTTGTACGTTAAGCCACATTAAGCTCCCCAAAAATCAAGCTTAATGTCCCTAGTTTTCTTTGTGGGACACCGAATCACATGAAACTTCTTGGATGGGGTTGAGAAGTTGAGAACTTATGCTGTGCAAAGTTTCAAGACAATTGATTGAGGTTAAGGCACATTATGGTACGTTAAGCTCTTTACATTAAACGTTTTAGCATTGTAAAATATAGCTTAATGTGAATAACTTTTGGTGTGATTTACTAAATGAGCTGCAATTTTCAAAATATGTTGGCATGGATAGAGTCTTTTATTGTGTGAAGTTTGGAGGAAATTGGTTAACATTTAAGGTCTTTTTTGTACGTTAAGCCACATTAAGCTCCCCAAAAATCAAGCTTAATGTCCCTATATTGCCTTGTGGAACTTCGAATCGCATGAAACTTCTTGGATGGGTTTGGGAAGTTGAGATCTTAGGCTGTGCAAAGTTTCAGGGCAATTGATTGAGGTTTAGGCACTTTATTACACGTTAAGCTACATTAAGCCATTTTCACATTAAATGTTTTAGTATTGTAAAATATAGCTTAACGTGAATAACTTTTGGTGTGATTAACCAAATGAGCTGAAATTTTCAGAATATGTTGGCAGGGATAGAGTCTTCTATTGTGTGAAGTTTGGGAGAAATTGGTTAACATTTAAGGTCTTTTTTGTACGTTAAGCCACATTAAGCTCCCCAAAAATCAAGCTTAATGTGCCTAATTTGCCTTGTGGAACACCGAATCGCATGAAACTTCTTGGATGGGTTTGGGAAGTTGAGATCTTAGGCTGTGCAAAGTTTCAGGGCAATTGATTGAGGTTTAGGCACTTTATTACACGTTAAGCTACATTAAGCCATTTTCACATTAAATGTTTTAGTATTGTAAAATATAGCTTAACGTGAATAACTTTTGGTGTGATTAACCAAATGAGCTGAAATTTTCAGAATATGTTGGCAGGGATAGAGTCTTCTATTGTGTAAAGTTTGGGGGAAATTGGATAACATTTAAGGTCTTTTTTGTACGTTAAGCCACATTAAGCTCCCCAAAAATCAAGCTTAATGTCCTTAATTTGCCTTGTGGAACACTGAATCGCATGAAACTTCTTGGATAGGTTTGGTAAGTTGAGATCTTGGGCTGTGCAAAGTTTCAGGGCAATTGATTGAGGTTTAGGCACTTTATTACACGTTAAGCTACATTAAGCCATTTTCACATTAAATGTTTTAGTATTGTAAAATATAGCTTAACGTGAATAACTTTTGGTGTGATTAACCAAATGAGCTGAAATTTTCAGAATATGTTGGCAGGGATAGAGTCTTCTATTGTGTGAAGTTTGGGGAAATTGGTTAACATTTAAGGTCTTTTTTGTACGTTAAGCCACATTAAGCTCCCCAAAAATCAAGCTTAATGTCCCTAATTTGCCTTGTGGAACACTGAATCGCATGAAACTTCTTGGATAGGTTTGGGAAGTTGAGATCTTGGGCTGTGCAAAGTTTCAGGGCAATTGATTGAGGTTTAGGCACTTTATTACACGTTAAGCTACATTAAGCCATTTTCACATTAAATGTTTTAGTATTGTAAAATATAGCTTAACGTGAATAACTTTTGGTGTGATTAACCAAATGAGCTGAAATTTTCAGAATATGTTGGCAGGGATAGAGTCTTCTATTGTGTAAAGTTTGGGGGAAATTGGATAACATTTAAGGTCTTTTATCTACGTTAAGCCACATTAAGCTCCCCAAAAATCAAGCTTAATGTCCCTAATTTGCCTTGTGGAACACTGAATCGCATGAAACTTCTTGGATAGGTTTGGTAAGTTGAGATCTTGGGCTGTGCAAAGTTTCAGGGCAATTGATTGAGGTTTAGGCACTTTATTACACGTTAAGCTACATTAAGCCATTTTCACATTAAATGTTTTAGCATTGTAAAATATAGCTTAACGTGAATAACTTTTGGTGTGATTAACCAAATCAGCTGAAATTTTCAGAATATGTTGGCAGGGATAGAGTCTTCTATTGTGTGAAGTTTGGGAGAAATTGGTTAACATTTAAGGTCTTTTTTGTACGTTAAGCCACATTAAGCTCCCCAAAAATCAAGCTTAATGTGCCTAATTTGCCTTGTGGAACACTGAATCGCATGAAACTTCTTGGATAGGTTTGGGAAGTTGAGATCTTGGGCTGTGCAAAGTTTCAGGGCAATTGATTGAGGTTTAGGCACTTTATTACACGTTAAGCTACATTAAGCCATTTTCACATTAAATGTTTTAGTATTGTAAAATATAGCTTAACGTGAATAACTTTTGGTGTGATTAACCAAATGAGCTGAAATTTTCAGAATATGTTGGCAGGGATAGAGTCTTCTATTGTGTAAAGTTTGGGGGAAATTGGATAACATTTAAGGTCTTTTTTGTACGTTAAGCCACATTAAGCTCCCCAAAAATCAAGCTTAATGTCCCTAATTTGCCTTGTGGAACACTGAATCGCATGAAACTTCTTGGATAGGTTTGGTAAATTGAGATCTTGGGCTGTGCAAAGTTTCAGGGCAATTGATTGAGGTTTAGGCACTTTATTACACGTTAAGCTACATTAAGCCTTTTTCACATTAAATGTTTTAGTATTGTAAAATATAGCTTAACGTGAATAACTTTTGGTGTGATTAACCAAATGAGCTAAAATTTTCAGAATATGTTGGCAGGGATAGAGTCTTCTATTGTGTGAAGTTTGGGAGAAATTGGTTAACATTTAAGGTCTTTTTTGTACGTTAAGCTCTCCAAAAAACAAGCTTAACGTGCCTAGTTTGCCTTGTGGAACACCGAATCGCATGAAACTTCTTGGATGGGTTTGGGAAGTTGAGATCTTAGGCTGTGCAAAGTTTCAGGGCAATTGATTGAGGTTTAGGCACTTTATTACACGTTAAGCTACATTAAGCCATTTTCACATTAAATGTTTTAGTATTGTAAAATATAGCTTAACGTGAATAACTTTTGGTGTGATTAACCAAATGAGCTGAAATTTTCAGAATATGTTGGCAGGGATAGAGTCTTCTATTGTGTGAAGTTTGGGGGAAATTGGATAACATTTAAGGTATTTTTTCTACGTTAAGCCACATTAAGCTCCCCAAAAATCAAGCTTAATGTCCCTAATTTGCCTTGTGGAACACTGAATCGCATGAAACTTCTTGGATAGGTTTGGTAAATTGAGATCTTGGGCTGTGCAAAGTTTCAGGGCAATTGATTGAGGTTTAGGCACTTTATTACACGTTAAGCTACATTAAGCCTTTTTCACATTAAATGTTTTAGCATTGTAAAATATAGCTTAATGTGAATAACTTTTGGTGTGATTAACCAAATCAGCTGAAATTTTCAGAATATGTTGGCAGGCATAGAGTCTTCTATTGTGTGAAGTTTTGGGGAAATTGGTTAAAATTTAATGTCTTTTTTGTACGTTAAGCCACATTAAGCTCCCCAAAAATCAAGCTTAATGTCCGTAATTTTCCTTGTGGAACACTGAATCGCATGAAACTTCTTGGATAGGTTTGGAAAGTTGAGATCTTGGGCTGTGCAAAGTTTCAGGGCAATTGATTGAGGTTTAGGCACTTTATTACACGTTAAGCTACATTAAGCCATTTTCACATTAAATGTTTTAGCATTGTAAAATATAGCTTAATGTGAATAACTTTTGGTGTGATTAACCAAATCAGCTGACATTTTCAGAATATGTTGGCATGGATAGAGTCTTGTGTTGTGTGAAGTTTTGGGGAAATTGGTTAAAATTTTATGTCTTTTTTGTACGTTAAGCCACATTAAGCTCCCCAAAAATCAAGCTTAATGTCCGTAATTTTCCTTGTGGAACACTGAATGGCATGAAACTTCTTGGATAGGTTTGGTAAGTTGAGATCTTGGGCTGTGCAAAGTTTCAGGGCAATCGATTGAGGTTTAGGCACTTTATTACACGTTAAGCTACATTAAGCCATTTTCACATTAAATGTTTTAGCATTGTAAAATATAGCTTAATGTGAATAACTTTTGGTGTGATTACCCAAATCAGCTGAAATTTTCAGAATATGTTGGCATGGATAGAGTCTTCTGTTGTGTGAAGTTTCGGGTAAATTGGTTAAAATTTAAGGTCTTTTTTGTACGTTAAGCCACATTAAGCTCCCCAAAAATCAAGCTTAATGTCCCTAATTTGCCTTGTGGAACACTGAATCGCATGAAACTTCTTGGATAGGTTTGGGAAGTTGAGATCCTGGGCTGTGCGAAGTTTCAGGGCAATTGATTGAAGTTTAGGCACATTATTGTACATTAAGCTCTTTACATTAAATGTTTTAGCATTGTAAAATATAGCTTAATGTGAATAACTTTTGGTGTGTTTAACCAAATCAGTTGAAATTTTCAGAATATGTTGGCATGGATAGAGTCTTCTGTTGTATGAAGTTTGGGGGAAATTGGTTAACATTTAAGGTCTTTTTTGTACGTTAAGCTCTCCAAAAAACAAGCTTAACGTGCCTAGTTTGCCTTGTGGAACACCGAATCGCATGCAAGTTCTTGGATAGGTTTGGGAAGTTGAGATCTTGGGCTGTGCAAAGTTTCAGGGCAATTGATTGAGGTTTAGGCACTTTATTACACGTTAAGCTACATTAAGCCATTTTCACATTAAATGTTTTAGCATTGTAAAATATAGCTTAATGTGAATAACTTTTGGTGTGATTAACCAAATCAGCTGAAATTTTCAGAATATGTTGGCATGGATAGAGTCTTGTGTTGTGTGAAGTTTTGGGGAAATTGGTTAAAATTTTATGTCTTTTTTGTACGTTAAGCCACATTAAGCTCCCCAAAAATCAAGCTTAATGTCCGTAATTTTCCTTGTGGAACACTGAATCGCATGAAACTTCTTGGATAGGTTTGTTAAGTTGAGATCTTGGGCTGTGCAAAGTTTCAGGGCAATTGATTGAGGTTTAGGCACTTTATTACACGTTAAGCTACATTAAGCCATTTTCACATTAAATGTTTTAGTAAGTCCCCAAATTAAGTTACATTTTTCATTGTAATATCCGCAACCTTGCCCATTTTGGAACAGACAATTTTTAAGGAATTGATTCCTTTTTACGGTTTGATGGAATAAATAAAGATATCCATTTTTAATGCCAAGAGGTCCTTGTGTTGGATTTTTACTCTCTTCATTGGATCCTGGCTGTTCAGTACTCAATGAGTTTGGGCACAGATGTCTTGATCTCATCCTATCTATCTTTATGGGATTTTTGGGGTTGTAGCACTGTCTTTGTTGCTTTAAATTCCAAAATCTATATGACCATTAATACATGTATGTACATCCCTAGTCTTGAAGGTCTCCTGAAGAAGTGAAATATTCCGACCAGTGGAATCTCTTTAGCTCTACAGAAACAGTGGGGATGACTTACTAAAACTGGAGAGTGCAAAATCTGGTGCAGCTGTGCATGGTAGCCAATCAGCTTCTAACTTCAGTTTGTTCAGTTAAAGTCGAGGGCCACCCAAAAAAAAAAAAAACATTAATATTCTTAAAAAAATTTAAATAAACATTTTTTATTAACTTACCTGAAACCGCTGTTGCTAGGCAGTCTTCCTAATCTGCCTCTTCCTATTCTGCAGCGCTTCCTCCTCTTTGGTTTGCGGCCCCGTTGCCTTCTGGGACATGTGTGTGTCCCAGAAAAAAGTGACTCGCGCATGCGCAGTAGGAAACGGGCAGTAAAGCCACAAGGCTCCACTGCCGGTTTCCTTTCGTTGAGATGGAGGCGCCGACAGCCGATCCGATGGATGAACAATAAAGGATGAGGAAATCTGCGCTGGGTGGGTCACAGTTAGAGCAGCTGGACACTATAACCCAGATACTAGGCAAAAAAACAATAATAAAGAAAAAAAAAAACGATAATAAAGAAAAAAAAAGAAAAAAATAAACAAAAATAATAATAAAGAAAAAAAAAAATCTGATGGATGGATCGGCCTCGGGGCGGCCGACATCGCGGGCTCGCTGGACAGGTAAGTGTCCTTATTAAGTCAGCAGCTACAGTGCCCCTTTAAGCTTTGACAATAAAATCTGGAAGTTGATTGGTTTCTATGCAGAGCTGCACCAGATTTTGCACTCTCCAGTTTTAGTAAATCCACCCTCATAGCTCTTGTCATTGAAGATTATCACAGTCTACATATATGTGAAGATTATCATATTATACATATATTTTATATGGAGATAACTGCTTCTTTGTTCAGGAACCGTTTGAGGGTTTGAGATTCAATATAGGGGAACAACAAATTGTTATTTCATGGGATGCTTTTATTCTTTTTTAATGTTTTTTTGTGTAGATGCTTAACTTTTCAATGCCCTATTGAGCATTGTGACAGAAGGTAAGATCAAATCTTCTTAATGGGGACACAGGGGGCAACTTCTATTTGAAGTTTCCATTAACACACCTTTAGAGACAAGTTTATGATATCTAGATTCTGGAGAATTCATTTTCATAAATCACCATCTCTGTCTGTTATTGCTAATGTTTTCCTTCAGTTTATTGGTATGTCTAATAAAATGATCTTCATACCTCAAGTCATTGATTTATTATTTTTTCGGTTGGAAGCTTTGTGTGACATGAAAGATACATTTCTTATATATTTACTTCTGCAATATTGTGGCTATATAAGCTGGTCACTCTTGTTCTTCCAGATTAGCCAGGGCCGTCTTAATAGCATAATGTGCCCCTGGGCAAAGTAATGCACTGGGGCCCCGACTAGCCTTCCCCAATTTACGCACCTTCTCTCAAGAAATAGATGATAGAATTAAACATATATTTATTAGTACTTTCAATAAAATCGATTTTAAACAAGACGAAAACATGCCATAAATCAAAGACTACAAAGGGCATATTACAGGTGGAAAGACCGAAAGGAAAAGTACGGGAGGGGGGGGGGGGGTCAGGAGTTCACAATACTGGGATAAAGAGGGCTCAGTACAGGTTTTGGGATGTGGCCATCCCAGGACAGCTTAGTAAAAAGTGTAACAGTCCTGCCAAATCCGAGACAGTTGGCAAGTATGATATAATGCAAGATTATCGTGGGGCACCTGGGGCCAGTGGCGTAGCGTGGGTTGTCAGCACCCGGGCAAGGCAAGTCATTTGTGCCCCCTAACTTGCAGACTTTTAGCACTCCGTGAGTCCTGTCCCTTCCCTTCTTACAATAGTACTAACCAACCTGATTCCTATACTGACCACTACACTACACTGTCCACTACACTGACCACTATACTGACCACTATACTGTCCACTACACTATACTGTCCACTACTATATACTGTCCACTACACTGACCACTATACTGTCCACTACACTATACTGTCCACTATGCTGACCACTATACTGTCCACTACACTGACCACTATACTGTCCGTCCACTACACTATGCTGTCCACTACACTGACCACTATACTGACCACTATACTGTCCACTACACTATACTGTCTACTATACTGTCCACTACACTGACCACTATACTGTCCACTACACTATACTGTCCACTATGCTGACCACTATACTGTCCACTACACTGACCACTATACTGTCCACTACACTGACCACTATACTACACTGACCACTATACTGTCCACTACACTGACCACTATACTGTCCACTACACTGAGCACTAAACTATCCACTACACTCTACTGTCCACTATACTGACCACTATACTGTCCACTACACTGACCACTATACTGTCCACTACACTATACTGTCCACTATACTGACCACTACACTGTACACTACACTGACCACTACACTGACCACTATACTGTCCACTACACTGACCCCTATACTGTCCACTATACTACACTGACCACTACACTATCCACTACACTCTACTGTCCATTATACTGTCCACTTAACTGTCCACTACACTGACCACTATACTATACTGTCCACTACACTGACCACTATACTGTCCACTATATTGACCACTACACTCTACTGACCACTATACTGTCCACTATATTTACCACTACACTCTACTGTCCACTATACTGACCACTATACTGTCCACTATATTTACTACTATACTCTACTGTCCACTATACTGACCACTATACTGTCTACTACACTGATCACTATACTGTCCCCTATACTGACCACTATACTGTCCACTACACTCTACTGTCCACTATACTGACCACTACACTACACTTACCAATATACTGTCCACTACACTGACCACTACACTACACTGTCCACTACACTACACTGACCACTATACTGTCCACTACACTACAGTGTCCACTACACTCTACTGTCCACTACACTGACCACTACACTACACTGTCCACTACACTACACTGACCACTATACTGTCCACTACACTACACTGTCCACTACACTCTACTGTCCACTACACTGTCCACTACACTACACTGTCCACTACACTCCACTGTCCACTATACTGACCACTACACTGTCCACTATACTGTCCTCTACACTGACCACTACACTATCCTACCTACAGTATTCCTATACTGACCACTACACTGCACTTCTACTCTCTCTCTGGCTGGCTGCTCCCTCTCTCCACACCGTGTCCAAACCCCCCCCCCCCCCCAGGGCCAGCAACACGACTCTCATGATCACGAGGGAGTCTCACCTTCTCTTCTTTGTTCTCCATTGGTCCGGAGGGGGGGAGGAGGAGGGGGAGAAGAAGACAGCGGCGGCTCACAATCTCCATTTCTTGTGTCCACGCGCTCCGCCATGTTCAGACTCTGGCACCCTGTGATTGGGTGTATGGGGTCATGTGCGGCGGCGGGGCTGGCCTGTTAACGATCGCGGTTGCTCCTGGAGTTCTGCCTCCGCACATGACCCCATTCGCCCAATCACAGGGCTCCGGAGACTGAACATGGCAACCAGAGCGTGGGGACACATGAAAGTAAATTTAGGAGGTGGCAGCCAGTAGTGACACACACTGGTGCAGAATTACGCCCCCCTAAAAGTTGCGCCCGGGGGCCACGTCCCCCTCCGCACCCCTTACACTACGCCACTGCCTGGGCCCCCTGGATTAAGATGGCCCTGAGTTTAGCTACCAGCTTACTAGTGAAATCAATCTAGAGGATGGAAAATGCGATGAAAATATGACCCGGGCATTCACTTCATTTCCCCAAAAAATAATTAGCTTGCCGTAGAAAATTAGCTTGCCATCTTGACACCAGCTCCGGTCACCACAAGCTGGAAAAGCTACTTCCCACAATCCTCTGGACATATGTGTTACCCATTACTTTGATCCTTTTCCGCGAAAACCAAAGCTTATTTTATGAAGGAAGATCTACAAAAAGCTCTTTAATATCTACTTGATTGTTATTCATTTGCATTGCATTCTGGCTGAAACATTAGATGAAGGAAAGAGTGACTAAGTGCTGCCAGGGTACGGAGTAAAAAATGAAAAATGTAATATGAGTTCACTGACAAATTTAGAGCTGCAATGACTGCAGCTCTGTATTAATAAATACATTTGATGCAATGTATTAAAGTGGTTGTAAACCTCTGAATTGAAAAATGAACAAAGCATATCCTTTTATAGTGTGTACATGCCTCAATCCAAAGCACCTAGTGTACTTTCGGCCTGCTGTCTAGTCCCTCTGTTATCTGCATGAGTCACTTGTAATTGTTTATGCTGACACCAAGCAATAGCAGGGTACACCCCCCCTTCCCCAACTCTACCACACAGCAGATGATTGACAACCCCCAGCTGTGCCTGTTTCTCTGATGTGTAGATTTCCTTTCCTAAAATGTGTAGATAGAGGGTTGTCCATTCCCTCCACTCAAATCTCAGATTACACTCAGCTCTCTTCTCTATGCTGTGCAGGGGGTGTCATCATATCCCCAACCCCTGTCTTCTGAAGCTCAGATATGCTGTGCACTTTAAACTGCAGTGGAGGAGAAATGGCTCTCCTCCATAAGTTGTATTAGAGAAATAGGTACAATTTATGTGGCTGCAGATAAACAGATATAACTTATGTGGGAGGATTTGTTTAATCTCTGTGTATCACCTGAGGCCAGTCACTTCAGTGGGTTTAAGTAAGGGTTTACAGTCACTTTCAATGCCAATAGTTAATTTTATGTTATGTCGAAACTGCACAACTGTTAATATTGTTTATGAGTCTTTATGTAATGCATCTGATGCCATACATACTGTACAATGCAGAATAAATATGTGCTTTAATTGTTTGTATTAAAACTCTTGAAAAGACAATACTCATGAAAGAAATTGTTAAATGCAACTAATGCCCAAACTTGACTTGTATTAGCCCCTGTACAACAGAGGGAGGAGCAGGACTAACAGCCAATCAGCTAATCTGCATGCAAATGCGTTAACAAGGAACAAGTGGACAGGAGGGTGCAGAAAGTGAGCAGAGAGGTTACCGCCTCAGTTGCTGCTGTTCCTTCACTGTCCAATCAGCAGGCTGAGGACAGAAAAATGATATTACTGTATTCTTTAACTGTAACCTAGAAAATAATTTCAACTACCAATGGGTAGCCGTGTAAATCTCAGGACTGTATGGACAGAAATACAAATTATTTGAAAGGAAAAATAAATCTCATATACAGTTTGTATTTCATCTGTGAATTTATATTTTTGTCTGCAGATGAGCTTTAAAGCAGACCTAAACCTAAAGTGTTACTAAACCCACAACAGTAAAATCAGTCTCTATATGCAGTAAAGCATGCTTGTTATACTAACAGTGGAACTTAAATCCTCCAGTGGGTTAAATCGATAAAACGATAAAAGGAATTTAGCAGTTTATACAACTATTGCATTTCCATGTTCTGTGTACTGTGGGAGACCAGATATAGTGAATGCAGGGTCCTGGGTTTAGTAAAACTTCAAAGTATATACACCTAAACAGTGGTGTATTTAGGTTCTGTGCTGCCCTAGGTCTGACTAAACTCATGCACCCCCTAATTTAAATATGACCCACCCCTTCCTGTCAAGGCTACACCCCAATATAAAGGAGAACTCTGATGTAAAGGGGACTGCTGCGAACTCTGGTGTATTAGGAAATTCTGATGTAAGGGGGTCTCTGGTAACCACAGCCCTTTCTTTACAAAAGAGTCCACAGAGCTCTCCCTTACATCACGGTCCACAGAGACTGTGGGCATGGCACAGGAGATGGTCAGAGGCTGCGGGCATCGCACAAGGGACGGTCAGAGACTGCGGGCATGGCACAAGGGAAAGTCAGAGATTGCATACATGGCACAGCAGGAAGTGTACCCCCAGGTGAATGGGGCCAACCAACCTGCAACCATCTGCATTGCACGCAGTTGCAGCACTGTGATCCTGCATTTAAGGGTTTAAAACAGGCATTGCCGTGGCAACAAATTGCCTCTTCACTGCATGTCAAAAGAGATCTGAGCAAGGATTGCTTTTCAGAGGAGTGTCAGTCCTTACCGACATTGTGAACTAGCATAAAAAAAAGCAGTTGTCATTGTACAGGATGAGGGGCAAGAGTAACATTCATACACACACATCTACAAATATACATGTATTGCTGAGGGGGAATTAGAAGAGTGACACAAGACAGTTGTCTTAGGAAGTGGAGCAAAAGTATAAATCTGGTCTTGTCAGTAGGCAAACACAAAGCTTCCCTGTGACTTTCACCACTGTCAGGCAAGCCTGGGCACTGCCATGTCGCTAGCAACACTTGGGCACCACCACGTCGCCAGCAACACTTGGGCACTGCCACGTCGCCAGCAACACTTGGGCACTGCCACGTCGCCAGCAACACTTGGGCCCTGCCACTTCGCCAGCAACACTTGGGCACCGCCATGTTGCAAGCAACACCTGGGCACCAGTATCTCACCTGTTAGTCCCAGAGATATCTATTCATTATCAAGCAATGGTGGTAACCTGCATGTAATATGATACATGATTCTCTCCTCCAGTAGATCTCCCCCGGCCCCCGCATAGACAGCCAGAAACTCTGCCTCCCGCCACCTGCCGACTCGTACAGCATCCTCACCTGCCCAGACTTCCTGCTCATGCAGACTCCTCCTCCTCGGCTGCAAGTGACCTTTTGCCAGCTCTGGATTGGTGCAGGACCCGGCTCACTGGCGGAGCAGCTCCTTCTGCCTGCCCCGATGATGCTCGCGCCGCGCTGATCTATAGTTCGGCAATGCAGTAGGTGCTCGCAAAGTACCCCCGCAAAGTGCCGCCCTAGGCTTGGGCCTTGTCGCCCTAGGCCAAAATACATCGCTGCACATAAATATATCATGCACACATAGCTTCACAGTTGTATAGTAATTAAAGTGATTGTAAAGTCTTGTTTTTTTCCCATAAAAATAAAAAACATATTATACTTACCTGCCCTGTTGCAGTGGATTTGCACGGAGCAGCCCAGATCCTCCCATTCTTGGGTACCTCCTCTGTGCTTCAGGCCCCTCCCTCCTGTTCAGTTCCCCCACATCAAGCAGCTTGCTATGGGGGCACCCGAGCCGATTCACAGCTCACTGTGTCAATTCAGACACGGATCCCCGACCCGGCCTTGAACCCCCTCTTTCCTGATTGGCTAGCTGACTCTGCAATGGCACCGCTGTGTCTCAGCCAATCAGGAGGGAGAATCTCGGATGGCTAAGACACTCGTGGACATCACTGGACAGAGAGGGACCACAGGTAAGTATTAGGGAGGCTGAGGGGGGCTGCTGCACGCAGAAGACTTTTTATCTTAATGCATAGAATGCATTAAGATAAAAAACTTCTGCCTTTACAACCCCTTTAAGGTAAAGAGGACTTATAGCTTTTTTAAAGTTTTTAAGAAATGCATTTTAACCACTTCAGCCCCGGAAGGATTTAACCCCTTCCTGACCACAGCACTTTTTTGCGATTCGGCACTGCGTTGCTTTAACTGACAATTGCGCAGTCGTACGACGTTGCACCCAAATAAAAATTTTGTTTGCCATAGTTAACACTATCTGTACTATGCTGGCAGATCTCATAATCATTTAATTTGAAAGGTTTGATAGTTTAAAAGCTGGGCTTCTTCTTTTTCATTAAATGATATGTCCTAAGCTTCTCTTTCGGGATAGACTGACTCTGACATTGTTAAAAAATGCTTGAAGTCATCCACGAGGCCTTCTCCTGAGTATAATAATAATAATAATAGGTAAGACATTTAAAAAAAAAAAAAAAAACATTTTTAGGGATGTTGTGTGAATAGAAACACATAACATTCTGGAGGTTTTCATAAAATGTGACTACAAAAGTGGAGATACACTTTAAAGCTGAATTTCAGGAATTCAGCCACTTTGCAAAAAATGAAGGCACAATATGAGTTAGGTCCAAGGAGCTACATGGCATCTCCTGAGATTTTATCTATTAATTACATTTGACAGGTTCATTGCTCTAGGGATCTGAGAGGAGAAAAACACACAGAGCAGCTATGCTCGCCCATGCCCTCTGCTGTCCATTCACAGAAGCCTTTGTATTTTGTAAATGTGTTCACATAATACTTATGCCCCATACACATGGTTGGATATTTCGATGGAAAAGTCAGATCGGATTATGTTGTAGGAAAATCCGATCGTGTCTGGGCTCTAGCAGGCTTTTTCCATCGGAAATTCCGAAGGAAAAAATTGAGAGCAGGAACTAAAATTTTCCGACAACTAAATCCGATCAGACTTTTTCTGTTCGTGTGTAGAGAATTCCGACGCACAAAATGCCACGCATGCGCAGAAGAAATTTGGAGATGAAAATTGGCCTCTACGTAGTGCCGTCGTACGTTTTATACGTCACCTCGTTCGGAACGATCGGATTATCCGACTACTTTGTCAGACCGTGTGTGCAACACAAGTTTCGGACAAATCCGACAGATTTTGTGGTCAGAATGTCCGACCGTGTGTACAAGGCAAAGGACTTCTGTGATTGGGTAGGAGGAGGGAGGGTCAGGCATAGCAGCTTCAGCAAATCTCCTGTTAAAGATACACAGCTTAGAAGGATCAGCATCACTCTACTGGTACTACAGCGATAGCTGTCTTTCGGGAGTACTATAAAGCTGTCCGCTGTCAAATAATAGAGCTAATGTGGTATCATGCACCTTGCTGGACTTAACTCATAGTATGCCTTCATTTTGTACAAAGGATCTGAATTCCTGGAATTCAGCTTTAAAGCATGTATAAATACAGGATAAGACATCTAACCAACCTTTTTTTCAGGTTTGGGTAGAGTTGGGAAGTGTGGCATTTTTATTGTCGTCTGAGCCCCTTTAGGCAGAGTTTATTTTCATTACCTGCCTGAGCGACATGACAAGTGAAAATCTCCCAAAAGTGAGTGCAAATCCCACTTTGACAGTTGTCACCAGAACAGGCGGAAGGTATTTCATCTATTCCCGCTCTGGTGACAGCTACAAAATTAGGATTTCCTCTCACTTTCTGTACCAGTAACAAAACTCACCATCATGAACCCCCCCCCCCCCCCCCCCCCCCCCCCCCCCCCCCCCCCCCCCCCCCATGAGAACACAGCAATAAAAACCTGATGTAAGTTCTACCCCCTTGCCACTTTGTCCAAAACTTGAAAAAAGGTTTTGGCTGGAGTTCTACTTTAAAGTCTGTGCTTAATTAACTAGTATTGAGTAATTTAGTAAAAATGCTTTAAGACAGCAGAATCACCAGAATCTATCCCCAAATTAATAAGATGACTTCAATGTATTGTTTTCCTGTTAATCTCGGCAGCTTGAGTAGCCTTAGGAAAGCTTTGCAAAATGACATAATAGGAAGATTTTTATGTTGAGTTGTTAGAAACAGGGTGTATCCATCTTAAAACAGCAGCAGATCATTAATATGCCCCAGGTCAGAAACCAAGTAGCTGCAATACAAAGGCAGTCATTTCGTTCTTGACAATCTCTGTGGAACCGGCAACAGTTTGGCTGGAAACGTAGAATGTCAAGCTTTGAAGGTAAAGCGTGGATCACTGTTTCCGAAAACACAATGTGACAACTTGGAGTGTTATTTCTAAGAGAAGGTGTTGGGCAGTACTCTGTTCGAAGGAAGTGTCAGTTATCATTCTGTTAGGTGTCATTATTAACTATTAGTTTAAGCATTGTTAAAGATGTTTTGGGTGGGTGGGGGGTAAAAAACAAGACATTACTAATGTAGTCTTATTAAGCTTTAATACTAAAGACAAATAACTCATTTTTATCATTGTGAAAACATGAGAAATCCCAAGGGCTAAAAGAATCAGCAAGAGGGGAAATGAGGAGAGCAGCCCAGGGCACAAGCATGAAAATGTGGTAGGGCAAGGGGTGAAGTGGAGAAGGCAAGAACAAGGGACTGGAGGAGAGGAGAACAAGAGACAGGGGGAGAGGGGTAAATGGGAAAGGAGAGGATAGGCAGTTGGAGACAAAAAGAAGAAGTGAGGAAAGAAAAGGACAGGAGATGAGATGAAGGGAGGGGAAGTGAGAGAAGAGGAGAGAAGGGGGAAAGAAAGGGAAAGGAATGGAGAGAATATAAGATGAGAGTATGAGAATAAAAAGAAGAGGTGTGTTAAGATGAGAGGAGGGGAAGGCAGAGGAGAAAACAGAAGAAGAAGAGAGAGGAGGACATGAGTAGAGGAGAAGGGGAGGAAGAGAAATGGAGAGAAAAGGAAAGTATTATAGGATAACAGAGAGCAGAAGAAGATAAGGAAGAGGAAAAGAAGGGGAGGGTCAAGGAGAAGAGGGACCAGAACGGAGGAGAAGAAGTACAGGAGAGGAGGGTAAGGCGAGAGAGGCAGAGGAGAGGAAGGGAGGATGGTAGAAAGATAAGGAAAGTGGAGAGGAGAAAATATAAAAGGGGAAAAGGGAGACAGGAATTGGAGGACAGAGGAGAGGGGAGGAGAGAAAGGCAAGGGAGAGAAATTGAGAGAAGAGGAGAGTATTATAGGAAAACAGAGGGGAGAAGAAGAGCAGGGAGAGGAACAGAAGGGGAGGATCAAAGAGGAGAAGCGAAAGGAGTGGATAGGAGAGGAGAGAAAAGGAGAGGAGAAGAGAGGAGAGGAGAGGAGAGGAGAGAAAGGCAAGGGAGAGAAATGTGAGAAGAGGAGAGTATTATAGGGTAACAGAGGGGAGAAGAGGAGTGAGGGGAACAGTAGGGGAGGGTCAAAGAAGAGAAGAGAGAGGAGAGGTGAGGTAAAATTTAAAAGGCAATAGAAAACACATGAAGTTTATGCATGTCACTAATAACAGAATTTCACTCTAATGCCCCATACACACAGTCGGAAATTCCGACCACAAAATCCGTCGGATTTTTTCCGACGGATTTTGTCCGACACTGGTGTTGCATACACACGGTCCGACGAAGTTGTCGGAAAATCCGATCATTCTGAACGTGGTGACGTTCGTTACGTACGACGGAACTACGTAGAGGCTAGTAGCCAATAGGTTTGGTCTCCTAATTTGATCTGAGCATGCGTGGCACTTTGTCCGTCGGAATTCTGTACACACGATCGGAAAAAGTCCGATCATATTTTGTTGTCGGAAAATTTGAGAGCAGGATCTCAAATTTTTTCCGTCGGAAGTTCCGACGGAAAAAGTCCAATGGAACCCACACACGGTCGGATTTTCCGACAACATGATCCGATCGGACATTTTCTTTCGGAATTTCCGACCGTGTGTACGGGGCATTACACATATAAGGCTTTACCAATTTGTCAATATTTTGTGCTGTATTGCAAGCACAAGAAACATAATACTTCAGCTGCTACTGGATAAAGATATTTAGTGCTGTCAATGTTTACACTATCATAGGATCCATTCACACCTATGCAGGTGTGACAGGACATGCACATTTCTGCGTGACTTTGCGTGTCGTGCTTAAGGCAGCTTATTTATTTCAATGGGCCCTATGAGCGAAAATTGCACTAAAGCAGTGCATGACCCTTCTTAAAAATCGCGTCACACTAAAATGCATGTTACTTTAGCAAGAGGATGCATGTAAGAATTATTGGCACCTCCGCGCCTGCAAAAAGGGATGTGCATTTTTTGTGCATTGCAGGAACATGAATGATTTTACATGCGTTCCTGCGACGCACAACAGTTAACTAAGGATGGGCCCGGTGCTCGATGCGAACCCACGTTCGCATCGAGCACCGGGCGTTCGCTCGCTCGGCGAGCCCAGAACTATTTTGGCCGCTCGCATCACGTTCGTGTGATGCGAGCGGCCCCGCAATGCATTGCGGCCGGCGCGGCCGACGCAGTGCATTGCTGGCTGATGATTGGCCAAGCATGCACTGTGACCCCGCATGCTTGGCCAATCACAGCCCCGGAAACTCGAAGAGCCATAATTGGCTACAGGCAGGACGCCTGTAGCCAATTACAGCTCAGGGGCTGTAGTACACGCCCCCCCCTATAAAACGCTGCCACGCCGTCTGCGCCGGTCACATGCTGTTCCGGCGCAGATTGAGCAGGCAGATTCTGTGACACTCTGCTGCATTTAGATAGTTAGAGAGATTCACTTACAGAGATTGAGTTAGATAGATTCAGTTACAAAGATTGATTGAGAAAGAGGGGCTTGTAGTGTGCTCGTGGCAGGCAGGCAGAGCTCCTATATTTTGTTACCAGAAGCACCTATAGGACTTGTAGTGTGTTCGTGGCAGGCAGGCAGAGCTCCTATATTTTGTTACCAGAAGCACCTATAGGACTTGTAGTGTGTTCGTGGCAGGCAGGCAGAGCTCCTATATTTTGTTACCAGAAGCACCTATAGGACTTGTAGTGTGTTCGTGGCAGGCAGGCAGAGCTCCTATATTTTGTTACCAGAAGCACCTATAGGACTTGTAGTGTGTTCGTGGCAGGCAGGCAGAGCTCCTATATTTTGTTACCAGAAGCACCTATAGGACTTGTAGTGTGTTCGTGGCAGGCAGGCAGAGCTCCTTCATTTTGTTCCCAGAGGCACCTATAGGACTTGAAGTGTGTTAGTCCCATTACACACACAGAGCTATATTTTCTTCCCAGAAGCACCTATAGGACTTGAAGTGTGTTAGTCCCATTACACACACAGAGCTATATTTTGTTCCCAGAAGCACCTATAGGACTTGAAGTGTGTTAGTCCCATCACACACACAGAGCTATATTTTCTTCCCAGAAGCACCTATAGGACTTGAAGTGTGTTAGTCCCATTACACACACAGAGCTATATTTTCTTCCCAGAAGCACCTATAGGACTTGAAGTGTGTTAGTCCCATTACACACACAGAGCTATATTTTGTTCCCAGAAGAACCTATAGGACTTGAAGTGTGTTAGTCCCATCACACACACAGAGCTATATTTTGTTCCCAGAAGCACCTATAGGACTTGAAGTGTGTTAGTCCCATTACACACACAGAGCTATATTTTGTTCCCAGAAGCACCTATAGGACTTGAAGTGTGTTAGTCCCATCACACCACAGAGCTATATTTTGTTCCCAGAAGCACCTATAGGACTTGAAGTGTGTTAGTCCCATCACACACACAGAGCTATATTTTGTTCCCAGAAGCACCTATAGGACTTGAAGTGTGTTAGTCCCATCACACACACAGAGCTATATTTTGTTCCCAGAAGCACCTATAGGACTTGAAGTGTGTTAGTCCCATCACACACACAGAGCTATATTTTGTTCCCAGAAGCACCTATAGGACTTGAAGTGTGTTAGTCCCATCACACACACAGAGCTATATTTTCTTCCCAGAAGCACCTATAGGACTTGAAGTGTGTTATTCCCATTACACACACAGAGCTATATTTTCTTCCCAGAAGCACCTATAGGACTTGAAGTGTGTTAGTCCCATTACACACACAGAGCTATATTTTGTTCCCAGAAGCACCTATAGGACTTGAAGTGTGTTAGTCCCATCACACACACAGAGCTATATTTTCTTCCCAGAAGCACCTATAGGACTTGAAGTGTGTTAGTCCCATTACACACACAGAGCTATATTTTCTTCCCAGAAGCACCTATAGGACTTGAAGTGTGTTAGTCCCATTACACACACAGAGCTATATTTTGTTCCCAGAAGAACCTATAGGACTTGAAGTGTGTTAGTCCCATTACACACACAGAGCTATATTTTGTTCCCAGAAGAACCTATAGGACTTGAAGTGTGTTAGTCCCATTACACACACAGAGCTATATTTTCTTCCAGAAGCACCTATAGGACTTGAAGTGTGTTAGTCCCATTACACACACAGAGCTATATTTTGTTCCCAGAAGAACCTATAGGACTTGAAGTGTGTTAGTCCCATCACACACACAGAGCTATATTTTGTTCCCAGAAGCACCTATAGGACTTGAAGTGTGTTAGTCCCATTACACACACAGAGCTATATTTTGTTCCCAGAAGCACCTATAGGACTTGAAGTGTGTTAGTCCCATCACACCCACAGAGCTATATTTTGTTCCCAGAAGCACCTATAGGACTTGAAGTGTGTTAGTCCCATCACACACACAGAGCTATATTTTGTTCCCAGAAGCACCTATAGGACTTGAAGTGTGTTAGTCCCATCACACACACAGAGCTATATTTTGTTCCCAGAAGAACCTATAGGACTTGAAGTGTGTTAGTCCCATCACACACACAGAGCTATATTTTGTTCCCAGAAGCACCTATAGGACTTGAAGTGTGTTAGTCCCATTACACACACAGAGCTATATTTTGTTCCCAGAAGCACCTATAGGACTTGAAGTGTGTTAGTCCCATCACACCACAGAGCTATATTTTGTTCCCAGAAGCACCTATAGGACTTGAAGTGTGTTAGTCCCATCACACACACAGAGCTATATTTTGTTCCCAGAAGAACCTATAGGACTTGAAGTGTGTTAGTCCCATCACACACACAGAGCTATATTTTGTTCCCAGAAGCACCTATAGGACTTGAAGTGTGTTAGTCCCATCACACACACAGAGCTATATTTTGTTCCCAGAAGCACCTATAGGACTTGAAGTGTGTTAGTCCCATCACACACACAGAGCTATATTTTGTTCCCAGAAGCACCTATAGGACTTGAAGTGTGTTAGTCCCATCACACACACAGAGCTATATTTTCTTCCCAGAAGCACCTATAGGACTTGAAGTGTGTTAGTCCCATCACACAGAGCTCCTCTATTTTCTTTGCAGAAGCACCCACAGGACTTCTAGTGTGTTAGTGGCATCACACAGAGCTCCTATATATTCTTCTCAGCAGCACCCACAGGACTTCTAGTGTGTTAGTGGCATCACACAGAGCTCCTCTATTTTCTTTGCATAAGCACCCACAGGACTTCTAGTGTGTTAGTGGCATCACACAGAGCTCCTCTATTTTCTTTGCAGAAGCACCCATAGGACTTCTAGTGTGTTAGTGGCATCACACAGAGCTCCTATATATTCTTCTCAGCAGCACCCACAGGACTTGAAGTGTGTTAGTGGCATCACACAGAGCTCCTCTATTTTCTTTGCAGAAGCACCCACAGGACTTCTAGTGTGTTAGTGGCATCACACAGAGCTCCTCTATTTTCTTTGCAGAAGCACCCATAGGACTTCTAGTGTGTTAGTGGCATCACACAGAGCTCCTATATATTCTTCTCAGCAGCACCCACAGGACTTCTAGTGTGTTAGTGGCATCACACAGAGCTCCTCTATTTTCTTTGCAGAAGCACCCACAGGACTTCTAGTGTGTTAGTGGCATCACACAGAGCTCCTCTATTTTCTTTGCGGAAGCACCCACAGGACTTCTAGTGTGTTAGTGGCATCACACAGAGCTCCTCTATTTTCTTTGCATAAGCACCCACAGGACTTCTAGTGTGTTAGTGGCATCACACAGAGCTCCTCTATTTTCTTTGCAGAAGCACCCATAGGACTTCTAGTGTGTTAGTGGCATCACACAGAGCTCCTATATATTCTTCTCAGCAGCACCCACAGGACTTCTAGTGTGTTAGTGGCATCACACAGAGCTCCTCTATTTTCTTTGCAGAAGCACCCACAGGACTTCTAGTGTGTTAGTGGCATCACACAGAGCTCCTCTATTTTCTTTGCATAAGCACCCACAGGACTTCTAGTGTGTTAGTGGCATCACACAGAGCTCCTCTATTTTCTTTGCAGAAGCACCCATAGGACTTCTAGTGTGTTTAGTGGCATCACACAGAGCTCCTATATATTCTTCTCAGCAGCACCCACAGGACTTCTAGTGTGTTAGTGGCATCACACAGAGCTCCTCTATTTTCTTTGCAGAAGCACCCACAGGACTTCTAGTGTGTTAGTGGCATCACACAGAGCTCCTCTATTTTCTTTGCAGAAGCACCCATAGGACTTCTAGTGTGTTAGTGGCATCACACAGAGCTCCTATATATTCTTCTCAGCAGCACCCACAGGACTTCTAGTGTGTTAGTGGCATCACACAGAGCTCCTCTATTTTCTTTGCAGAAGCACCCACAGGACTTCTAGTGTGTTAGTGGCATCACACAGAGCTCCTCTATTTTCTTTGCAGAAGCACCCATAGGACTTCTAGTGTGTTAGTGGCATCACACAGAGCTCCTATATATTCTTCTCAGCAGCACCCACAGGACTTCTAGTGTGTTAGTGGCATCACACAGAGCTCCTCTATTTTCTTTGCAGAAGCACCCACAGGACTTCTAGTGTGTTAGTGGCATCACACAGAGCTCCTCTATTTTCTTTGCAGAAGCACCCATAGGACTTCTAGTGTGTTAGTGGCATCACACAGAGCTCCTATATATTCTTCTCAGCAGCACCCACAGGACTTCTAGTGTGTTAGTGGCATCACACAGAGCTCCTATATATTCTAGTGTGTTAGTGGCATCACACAGAGCAGCACCCATAGGACTTCTAGTGTGTTAGTGGCATCACACAGAGCTCCTATATATTCTTCTCAGCAGCACCCACAGGACTTCTAGTGTGTTAGTGGCATCACACAGAGCTCCTCTATTTTCTTTGCAGAAGCACCCACAGGACTTCTAGTGTGTTAGTGGCATCACACAGAGCTCCTCTATTTTCTTTGCAGAAGCACCCACAGGACTTCTAGTGTGTTAGTGGCATCACACAGAGCTCCTCTATTTTCTTTGCATAAGCACCCACAGGACTTCTAGTGTGTTAGTGGCATCACACAGAGCTCCTCTATTTTCTTTGCAGAAGCACCCATAGGACTTCTAGTGTGTTAGTGGCATCACACAGAGCTCCTATATATTCTTCTCAGCAGCACCCACAGGACTTCTAGTGTGTTAGTGGCATCACACAGAGCTCCTCTATTTTCTTTGCAGAAGCACCCACAGGACTTCTAGTGTGTTAGTGGCATCACACAGAGCTCCTCTATTTTCTTTGCATAAGCACCCACAGGACTTCTAGTGTGTTAGTGGCATCACACAGAGCTCCTCTATTTTCTTTGCAGAAGCACCCATAGGACTTCTAGTGTGTTAGTGGCATCACACAGAGCTCCTATATATTCTTCTCAGCAGCACCCACAGGACTTCTAGTGTGTTAGTGGCATCACACAGAGCTCCTCTATTTTCTTTGCAGAAGCACCCACAGGACTTCTAGTGTGTTAGTGGCATCACACAGAGCTCCTCTATTTTCTTTGCAGAAGCACCCATAGGACTTCTAGTGTGTTAGTGGCATCACACAGAGCTCCTATATATTCTTCTCAGCAGCACCCACAGGACTTCTAGTGTGTTAGTGGCATCACACAGAGCTCCTCTATTTTCTTTGCAGAAGCACCCACAGGACTTCTAGTGTGTTAGTGGCATCACACAGAGCTCCTCTATTTTCTTTGCATAAGCACCCACAGGACTTCTAGTGTGTTAGTGGCATCACACAGAGCTCCTCTATTTTCTTTGCAGAAGCACCCATAGGACTTCTAGTGTGTTAGTGGCATCACACAGAGCTCCTATATTTTCTTCTCAGCAGCACCCACAGGACTACCGACTACAATGGCTGGAAGACC
Source organism: Lithobates sylvaticus (assembly GCA_028564925.1). NCBI lineage: Eukaryota > Metazoa > Chordata > Amphibia > Anura > Ranidae > Lithobates > Lithobates sylvaticus. The sequence continues at coordinate 470,351,888 of CM053030.1, forward strand.
GCCAAGGGGAGGCAGAGCGTGCAGAGCCAAGAACACAGGGCAGGCAGGCTCTGTTTCTAGTGGACGTGGCCGTGGACGTGGACGTGGTCGTGCATCGTCATCAGCACGTGGCCATGGGACACGCGCGTCTTTGTTTTCGGCAGCTGGACATGTGGAGCCGCATCATGCTGAAGGCTTGGTAGAATGGATGACCAAGCCCTCCTCATCCTCCTCATCCTCTCTCACCCAGGCTCAGGGTACTGACAGAGCATCATCAGCCACCCCTTCCCTAGACCCACCATGTCCTCCTGAGGAGTCCCCCGAACTCTTTGAGCACAGTGTTGGGTACATGCTCCAGGAGGATGCCCAACGATTCGAAGGCTCGGATGACGATACCCAGCTTGAGGAATCTGGCAGTACAGTTCCACCAGCTGCAGCTTACTGCCAGGTTTGCTCTAGTGGTGAAGAGGGAGGGGATGATGAGGTCACTGACTCCACGTGGGTGCCTCAAGGGAGAGAGGATGAGGAGGAGGACGAGGAGGAGGAGGATGCGGCGTCACATGTCCAACGAGGCAGGATGCCCCCTGGAGGCCAGGTAGAGGCCAGCACAGCAACTGTACAACACCGCAGAGCTCCGCCTGTGCAGGGCGCTGCCTCTGCACGTTATCAGAAAAGTTCTTTGGTGTGGGCCTTTTTTGAGACGAGTGCAGCAGATCGCACCACTGCTATTTGCAATATTTGTCTCAAGCGTATCTCGCGTGGCCAAAACATCAGCCGCTTGGGCACGACAAGCATGACCAGACATATGGCGACCTGCCATGCAGCTCGTTGGCAGGCACACATAAAAGACCCACACCAAAGAACTAAGCGGACCTCTCCTTGCTCCTCCTCAGCTGGGATCTCCATCCCCACTACACCTTCAGTCCTCTCTGAAAGCTGCTCTGAGAGGACTGAAGGTGTAGAATTCGGTGTGTCACAACCAAGTACTTGCAGTACACCGACGTCCGAATGCAGCAGGCAAATTTCCCTGCCCCAGCTGCTGGACCGTAGAAAGAAGTACACTCCCAGCCATCCACATGCCCAGCGGTTGAATGCTAGCCTTGCTAAATTGCTAGCACTTCAACTGCTGCCTTTTCAGTTGGTAGACTCGGCCCCCTTCCGTGAGTTTGTTCAATGTGCGGTTCCTCAGTGGCAGGTTCCCAAACGCCACTTTTTCTCGCGGAAGGCGATTCCGTCTCTCTACCGGCATGTGGAGGGCAATGTCCATGCCTCGCTGGACAGGGCGGTCAGCGGTAAGGTGCATATTACCGTTGACTCATGGTCCAGCAGGCATGGACAGGGACGGTACCTTTCTTTCACGGCCCATTGGGTCACTCTATTGGCAGCTGGGAGGGATGCAGGACAAGGTGCAGTAGTGTTGGAGGTTGTTCCGCCACCACGCCTCCAAAACGCGACTACTGCTACTGGTTGTGACACACCTCTCTCCTCCACCCCCTCCTCTTCTTCTTCCTCCAGTGCTCTGTCCTTGGAACCAGCGGTGCTCCGTAGGCGTACAAGGGGCTACGCAAGTACGCAGGCAAAAAGATGCCATGCCGTGCTTGCGCTGGTGTGTTTGGGGGACAGGAGCCACACTGGGCCAGAGGTTCTGGCAGCTCTGCAGGGGCAGGCCGAGAGGTGGTTGACGCCACGTCAGCTTAAGCCAGGAATGGTCGTTTCTGACAATGGCACCAACCTCCTCTCCGCCCTGCGACAGGGGCAGCTCACCCATGTGCCCTGCATGGCTCACGTCCTCAACCTGGTGGTGCAGCGGTTCTTGGGCAGGTTCCCAGGCTTACAGGATGTCCTGAGGCAGGCCAGGAAAGTCTGTGTGCATTTCCGCCGATCTTATAATGCCAGTGCTCGGCTGACTGAGCTGCAAAAGGAGCTGAACCTGCCCAAGAACCGCCTAATATCTGACATGCCCACCAGGTGGAACTCAACGTTGGCCATGCTGCAGCGACTGCACACGCAGCAGAGGGCCATCAATGAGTACCTTTGCGACTACGGCACCAGGACAGGGTCAGGGGAGCTTGGTTTTTTTTCCCCACGTCAGTGGAGCATGATCAGGGATGCATGCACTGTCCTCTCACCATTTGAGGAGGCCACGAGGATGGTGAGCAGTGACAGTGCATGCATCAGTGACACTGTCCCTCTTGTCCACCTGTTGGAGCATACGCTGCGTGGGATAATGGACAGGGCACTTGAGGCAGAACAGAGGCAGGAAGAGGAGGACTTCCTTGCCTCTCAAGGCCCCCTTTATCCGGACAGTGTTCCTTCTGTCCCACCCATCACACAGGAAGAGGATGAGGAGGAGGAGGAGGAGGAGGAGGAGGAGGAGGATTGTGTGAGCATGGAGGTGGAGCCTGGCACTCAGCATCAGCAGCAGCAGTCTTTTAGGGATGATGTACAGTCCCAACAAGCCAGTGGACTTGTACGTGGCTGGGAGGAGGTGGCTGGCGATCATGTCATCCTCAGTGACCCAGAAGACTCCGGACCGAATGCCTCAGCTAACCTACGCTGCATGGCCTCCCTGATCCTGCAAAGCCTGCGGAAGGATCCTCGTGTTCTTCGGATCAAGGAGAGGGACCATTACTGGCTGGCCACTCTCCTTGATCCGCGGTACAAGGGTAAGGTTGCGGACCTTATCTTGCCGTCGCAGAGGGAGAAGAGGATGAGACATCTCAGGGAGGCCTTGCAGAAAGGTCTGTGCAACGCGTTCCCAGAAACTGGGAGGCTACAAACTCCTGGTCCTGGGCGACGAGTTGCTGAGGCTTCGGTCAGTGGCAGAAGGAGCGGTGGGGAAGGTGGACGTCTGACCGATGCGTTCAGACAATTTTTTAGTCCGCAGCCCCAAGGTATGATCGGTTCCAGCAACCATCGCCAGCGTCTGATATACATGGTGCAGGAATACCTTGGGGCAAGGTCAGACTTGGACACCTTTCCCACCGAAAATCCTCTGGCTTACTGGGTCCTGAGGATGGATCACTGGCCAGAGCTTGCACAGTATGCAATTGAGCTACTGGCCTGTCCTGCCTCCAGCGTTCTTTCCGAACGCACATTCAGTGCTGCTGGAGGATTTGTGACTGATCATAGGGTGCGCCTGTCCACCGCCTCGGTTGATCGACTGACATTCATCAAAATGAATCAGTCTTGGATCACCACCAGCTACCAGGCACCTGAGGCGGATATAACCGAATAATTTTTAATGTCACATCCCTTCAAGACTGCCTATGCTGATGCTGAGTGACTGTCCTCTTATGTTCACTGACTATCCTCTTCCTCCTCCTCAATGATCCATGCCACCACACCAGTGCCTAAGGCACAATTTTTCAGCCCCTGTTTAACAGGGGCGTGTACTTACAATTTTTAAAAAAAATGCTTCGCAACACGTGTGACTGCTGTGCTCCAAGTACAGTCTCTGTGAGGGCCGTGTTGCAGTGTTGTGGCACCAGCACCAGTGCCTAAGGCACAATTTTTCAGCCCCTGTTTAACAGGGGCGTGTACTTACAATTTTTTAAAAAAATGCTTCGCAACACGTGTGACTGCTGTGCTCCAAGTACAGTCTCTGTGAGGGCCGTGTTGCAGTGTTGTGGCACCAGCACCAGTGCTAAGGCACAATTTTTCAGCCCCTGTTTAACAGGGGCGTGTACTTACAATTTTTTAAAAAAATGCTTCGCAACACGTGTGACTGCTGTGCTCCAAGTACAGTCTCTGTGAGGGCCGGGTTGCAGTGTTGTGGCACCAGCACCAGTGCCTAAGGCACAATTTTTCAGCCCCTGTTTAACAGGGGCGTGTACTTACAATTTTTTAAAAAAATGCTTCGCAACACGTGTGACTGCTGTGCTCCAAGTACAGTATCTGTGAGGGCCGGGTTGCAGTGTTGTGGCACCAGCACCAGTGCCTAAGGCACAATTTTTCAGCCCCTGTTTAACAGGGGCGTGTACTTACAATTTTTTTAAAAAAAATGCTTCGCAACACGTGTGACTGCTGTGCTCCAAGTACAGTATCTGTGAGGGCCGGGTTGCAGTGTTGTGGCACCAGCACCAGTGCCTAAGGCACAATTTTTCAGCCCCTGTTTAACAGGGGCGTGTACTTACAATTTTTTAAAAAAATGCTTCGCAACACGTGTGACTGCTGTGCTCCAAGTACAGTATCTGTGAGGGCCGGGTTGCAGTGTTGTGGCACCAGCACCAGTGCCTAAGGCACAATTTTTCAGCCCCTGTTTAACAGGGGCGGGTAATTACAAATCTTGATCTAATAGTTCACAGCAGGGCCCATTCCTGCGCCCACCAAGAGTAACTATGAGGGCCTGCAGTCTTGTGGCAACACCGTCCACCACCACCGCCAAAGGCCCAATTTTTCTGCCCTGTTCATCAGGTGCTTGCAATTACAAATCTTGATCTAATAACTCACAGCAGGGCCCATTCCTGCGCCCACCAAGAGTAACTATGAGGGCCTACAGTCTTGTGGCAACACCGTCCACCACCACCGCCAAAGGCCCAATTTTTCTGCCCTGTTCATCAGGTGCTTGCAATTACAAATCTTGATCTAATAACTCACAGCAGGGCCCATTCCTGCGCCCACCAAGAGTAACTATGAGGGCCTACAGTCTTGTGGCAACACCGTCCACCACCACCGCCAAAGGCCCAATTTTTCTGCCCTGTTCATCAGGTGCTTGCAATTACAAATCTTGATCTAATAACTCACAGCAGGGCCCATTCCTGCGCCCACCAAGAGTAACTGTGAGAGCTTACAGTCTTGTGGCAAAACCGTCCACCACCACCACCACCACCCCCAATTTTTCTGCCCTGTTCAAGAGGTGCATGCAATTACAAATCTTGATCTATTAACTCACAGCAGGGCCCATTCCTGTGCCCACCAGTCTTGTGGCTACACCAACATCTAATAGGGCAAATTTCTGCAGAGTATATACGCCAGGCCCCTACTTTCAAACATCCAACTTACAAACGACTCCTACTTGCAAATGGAAAGAGAAAACAGGAAGTGAGAGGAAATCTACCCCTAGGAAGGGAAATTCTATCCTGTTAGATTTAATTTGGGAAAAAGGTATCTCCTCTCTACTGATACTTTATCACCAATCCTTGTTTCAATTAAAACCCCACTTTTCCAAAAACATTTGTCATTGGGACGGAAAGTGAGGTGACATGTTCTGAACACATGTGCAAAGACAGCAAATGTTACAGGGGTGATAACCCCTCCCTATGTTCTCCAAAAAGCTTAAAAATAGATTTTTTTTGGGATGGAGCTACACTTCATAATGTACCTGTTCAGATTCTACTTAAGATCAAACCTAAAGCCGCAAGTGGTTTTAAATGGCTTCTTTTTTTCCTTTACAAATGTCATTTTGTGCAAGGACAGTTCTAAACACGGGAAACACATGCCACTTCACAGGCATACTTTAGACACCCCCCAGGTACCATATTTAAAGGAAAATTTCACTTTTTTTTTTTCACTTTATGCATCATTAAAATGACTGCTCCCGAAAAAACGTTAGTTTTTAAAAGTTCTTTTTGCATTGATATATGTCCCCTGGGGCAGGACCCGGGTCCCCAAACCTGTTTTATGACATTAACATGCATATTGGCCGTTGTAATTTGCACTTTTGATTTCGAACGTTCGCGTCCATTATAACGTATAGGGTTCGAAAATTCGCGCGAACTTTCGGTCCGTTCGAAGGTTCTGGTTCGAACCGAACCCGGGGGTGTTCGGCTCATCCCTACAGTTAACCTAGCCTAAGGTAAACTGTAAGAATGTCTTTCTATATAATCTTAGCTCTAGTTTATGACAGCACAGTCTATATGCCATTACATTTCACTACTGAAAATAAAAAAAGGATTAAAAAACTGGAGGCCTCTCCTTTACAAATTAAGAGGAGGCAGAACCCAAAAAAAGTGTAAAAATAACATCTTATAACCCAATAATTACCAAACTGGTACCTATAAATTGATGGTTTCAGCCTCAAATTTAAAAAAAAAATGCAAAAATACTCATTTTATATCAGAACGCAATTAGAGCTTGCAGAAACAATACTTTGAGCCATTCAAGTCACTTCCTGTTATTTCCTTTCTATATAATTTTCAAATTATAGGTTTACGTCAAGAGAGCAATTAGCCAAAGTATAACTTTCTTCGGCAAAGCATGTTTCTCAGCACCAGTTATGAAATATGAGAAAATACCAAATGTCTGGAGATTCAGTTTGTACCGGAAGGTGATATACAGCTACTTTGCAACAGCTGTATGACATTGTCAATTGTTTACATTTTGTAATAATGCAAATAGTATGTATTTAGAGCGCTGTAAGACAGCAGAAATAAGACCCAATACTGTATGTGTATGCTGGAAAGAAAGTAACAATAAATGTGATTTTTTTTAAATACTTAAGGACAGAGCCTCTTTCTGAGATTTGTTGTTATAAAAACACAAAGATTATAAAAAAAATGTTCTAACGCCATAGAGAATAAAATTAGCAGTCGTTGCAATACTTTCTGTCACACCGTATTTGCGCAGCAGTCTTACAAGCGCACTTTTTTGGGAAAACAAACATTTTTTTAATTAAAAAATAAGACAACAGTAAAGTTAGCCCAATTTTTTTTTATATTGTGAAAGATAATGTTACGCCGAGTAAGTTGATACCCAACACGTCACACTTCAAAATTGTGCCCGCTCGTGGAATGTCGACAACCTTTTACCCTTAAAAATCTCAATAGGCGATGTTTAAAAAAATTCTACAGGTTGCATGTTTTAAGCTACAGAGGAGGTCTAGGGCTAGAATTATTGCTCTCCCTCTATCGATCGTGGCGATACCTCACATGTGTGGTTTGAACACTCTTTTCATATGCGGGCTCTAGTCACGTATGTGTTGGCTTCTGCATGCGAGCTCAGGACGGGACAGGACGCGTTTTAAAAAAAATAAAATCTTATTTATTTTACCTTTTTAAAAAAAAAAATGTGTCACTTTTATTCCTATTACAAGGAATGTAAACATCCCTTGTAATAGAAAAAAGCATGACAGGACCTCTTAAATATGAGATCTGGGGTCAAAAAGCCCTGAGATCTCATATTTACATTAAAATGCAATAAATAATAAAAAAAAATTGTCATAAAAAAAAAAAAAATATGTCCCTTTAAGCGCTATGGGCGGAAGCAACGCTATGGAGATGGATGGGGGCCATCTTGCCCTCACTCTTCTCCATACACAGGCAGGGGACAGGCGCGATCGCCTCCGCCGCTGCCAACGGCTCCGTATCACGGCAAAGTGTACCGGATCATGGCGGGAGCCCTCTCCCGCCACCGATAAAAGTGATCTTGTGGCAAATCCGCCGCAGAGACCACTTTTATCTTAAACTGGACCGCCCGCTGGAGACGAGGATACCAGGGTTATGGTATCTAGCTGCAGCCATAACAACGATATCCTTCTTCAAAGTACCGACATATAACGACGGTGGGTGGTCCGGAAGTGGTTAAAGCTTGTCAGGGATGAGGAGAGGGACTTCTGTAAAATTTCACCTAAATGGAAACTCTCAGTGGCTGTAAACCATAAAATGATTACGAAACAAAGCATATCCTTGTATGTTTGTACCTGCCCTTATCCGAGGCACCTAGTGTGATTTCTGTCTGCTTTCTTCTCCTTCTGCTATCTGGATGCGTCACTTCTGATAGTTTATGCCGACACCAGGCAATCTCGGGAGATGACTCTGCCCTCCCCCTTCAGCACATAGCAGGTGATCACCAGCCTCAGCTGTGCATGTTTCCCTATGAGACTGTGTAAAGGGGAATGTGTCTATTCCCTCCACTCATGTCTCAGCTTACACACAGCTCCCTGCTCTATGCTGTGCAGTATGCAACATCAGATCTCCACCCCTGCCTCCTGAAGCTCAGAAACGCTATGTAAACTGTACACTTTGAATGGCTGTAGAGAAGAAAGGGCTGCCAATATACAGGTACAACTAATATAGGCAGATTTGTTTCATCTGTGTATCACCTGAGGCTAGTGGCTTCACTGGGTATATGTAAGGGTTTACAACCACTTTAAGCAAACATCTTCCTCTGGAGTCCGGCTGGTCCTAAATGACATACCCCCATGGGTTTGTTCCTGACACCATGGGTTCACAGGGAATGGGTAAAATGACACTGGGCGTCATTCAACCCAACAGCAGCTAAAGGGATCAGTGAGTCTTCCAGGGATAGTGCCAGATAAGCAGTGAGTATTACAACAAAAGATTTTGGGAGGGGATACCTATTTTTACATAAGATTGGAGTCAGGCATTATGATGAATGGTACATCAATTGCTCAATATGAGCTCACCGAAAATATACTATTGAAATGACACTTCCCATTTAAATGATGATCTCATGTCTAGTATGCGAGGCAAACAACTAATCCCGGAGTCATATCAACTGGACAGGTTAGAAAAACAGTTCATGTGCAGCAACTAAATGTGTTCTCCTCTTCCTACCTTCCCTTCCCCACTGCAATACAGGGGGTCCCCTACTTACAAACATCCAACTTACAAACGACTCCTACTTACAAACGGAGGGAGACAACAGGAAGTGAAAGGAAATCCATCCCTAGGAAGGGAAATTCACTCCTGTAAGAGTTAATATGGGAAAAAGGTACATCCACTGATGCTTTATCACCAGTCCATGTTTCCCTAACAACCCAAAATTTTCAAAATCCAATTGTCATTGGGACAGAAGGTGAGGTGAAATCTTCTGAACAGGGGCACAGACAGCAAAACAAATGTTACAGGGGTGATAACAGGTATGTTATCTAAAAAACTTAAAAATAGATTTTTTGTCTGGAGCTACACCTAAAAAATGTACCTGTTCCGACTTACAAACAGATTCAACTTAAGAACAAACCTACAGTCCCTATCTTGTTTGTAACCCGGGGACCCCCTGTAAACATTAAGGCGTGACTATTGGGCCACTCTCATTGCATCTCCGGCAAAGATAAAACAAAAGTGGCTGCTATAATGGCTACTGGTACCTACATACGGTAATATTAGTATCTTCTTATGCAGTGAAACGTTTTATAAAACTACAGGAAGGGTCATTAAATCTGGAAGACTTGAGAACATCTTGTAGCGAAGAAAGGATAATGTGGGGTACAGTTCTGGACTGAAGATGAGTATTGCAGACTGAGTTGCCTTTTTTTAATGCTGGCTGATGCACATTTTTCTAAAACAAAAAAAAAAAAATCACACAATATTATTTCGAACTTGTTTTAGGACTTGCTTTAAGGATCATTTACACCAGTCCAAGACAAGGCAAATAGTCTTCTTCCCTTTGAGGCCAGCATAGTGGAGTGTGCCGAAAAAAAGTATGGCATGCACTACTTTTTTTTTCTTCTTTAGAGCACCTTGGTGAGATGCAATCCACTGCATTTTATAGTACAATAAAAATTAATCAAATGTCAATGAAAAAAATAGAAAAAAATAGAATGTACTGGGATCGCCATACCGGCACATTCAGCGCAGCTGCTGGTATGAAAGAGCCTTTACAGTTTAGAGTAGACCTTCACTTAAAAGTGAAAGTACCACTCATCCTCTTCCTTTTCTTCCCCCAATCTACTTTCCTAAAATTGGGTACCTTTTTCTCACAGGTACCTGTTCACACTTCTGCAATTCTTGCCTAGGTGAGAATTTAATCAACTTGACCCAGTTCCCCTGCACCCCCACCAGCAACCTCCTGGGACACATCATATATCCCTGGAGGCTGTAGGACCAGTCCCACAGTGTTGCTGTGCCTTGGTTGGTGGAGATCCGATTGTGAGACTTCAGGAAGTCACAGCCAACTCCCATATTTAGGATGGCAGCGCTGGAGAGCTGCAGTTCAGTGAAGAATCGGCTCTGAGGAAGACAGCACTGGACTCCACAGGCTGGTAAGTGTCTTGTTCTTGAACGTTAGAAAAAATAAAAAACAAAACTGGGTGGTCTAGGATGACTCATTGGTAATGAAAACAAACATAATTATTAAAATCTTCATTTATTCAAAACAGTATTAAAAAACTATCAAAGAGTAAAAAGACAGTATTAATTGTGTATCATATAACAGGGAAAGATTATTTTCACATATTTATATCCAATTGTCACATGTTACATGGTCAACACGTTTCACAATCAGAAGCTGCTTCTTCAGGACTTGGTATTAATATATGACATATTTCTTGTAAAGCCTTATTGTAATTCTAGAGATATTAAAGGACAACAAATTTCAACAAAACGTGTGTTTCAGGATAATCTTAGTGGAATTTGATACAGGAGAGTGGTCATGCTGTGGTGTGCCAAAGAGAGTTGTTACATTCACTGACAGCTCTATCTGGTATATACTTTGATGGGGTCTCTCTCCCTTTTTAAGACACACCAGTGCTGAATATTGCCTTGTTTATTATGATCACAGTTGACCTACTGGTTTTGTGAATTTAGCCGGAAAGGCTATACTTCCACGTGTACACTATTAATTGATGCTTTAGTGTGTTTGTTAACTTGACTGCTAGATTCAGGGGGGGCTTAAGGGGGGAGACCCCTTACCAACCTGACCAAACTATGCATAGAATCCAAATCTATTTCAGTTGTAAATGACCACGGCCTCTGCCCTCAATTTTCAATGCACAACCCAAGCTTAGGGGCAGGTGAACAGAACTCTCCTCTGGGTCATAATGCAATAGTGACAGCCCCAATGTTCCATGTTCCATTTAAGGGTGCACTTACAGTTGCGAATTCACCCTACCTGTGTCTAGGGCCAATCACTCACATGTGATCGCAACATTGGGGATTACATGAAAGTGAGCATGTTTGGCTGCAGGAGCTAACAGCCTCCCATTCCTTTCAATGGGGCTTCCTCTCTCAGCTACTTATGGAAACCACCACTGGGGTTCTCCCATATAAAGGCAGGCAGGGTACATTCACAAATGTAAATGAACCCCAAACCCCTTCCTCATCACCCCCCTTATCTCTACACTGACACACATTACCCAATACCTGGCACCCCCCCCCCCTTTCAGAAACATGACTTTATGCTTAAAGAGGAGCTCCAGTCATATTTGTGTTTTTTAAAAGTCAGCAGCCACAAAAACATTAGCTGCTGACTTTTAATAAACAGACACTCACCTGTCCCAGGATCCAGTGATGTGCTCACCCAAGCCATTCTTTACATTGGTATTCTGTCCCCAGTGCTGGCATCTCAACTGTGGGCAGCTTGGTGCCCGCTGAGCATGTGTGAACCACACTGCACATTGTAACTGGTCCTGCAGTCTTCTGGGAAATGTGATGTGTCCCAGAACACTGTGGGGGGAACATACCGAACAGGCAAAAAATTTGGCAGAACACACGAACACCGTTAAAGTCTATGGGACACGAACATGAATAATCAAAAAGTGCTCATTTTAAAGGATTATATGCAAGTTATTGTCATAAAAAGGGTTTGGGGACCTGGGTCCTGCCCCAGGGGACATGTATCAATGCAAAAAAAAGTTTTAAAAACAGACGTTTTTTCGGGAGCAGTGATTTTAATAATGCTAAAGTGAAACAATAAAAGTGAAATATTCCTTTAAATTTTGTACCTGGGGGTGTCTATAGTATCACGTACGCTCGCACTGCGCATTCGCAATTGTATTTGTTTGTCCATAGACTAACGGAGTCCATCTATACCTTTCAAGGTTACTTATACCTATTTTTGTTATGTGGATTTTTTATTCAATAAAATTCTCTTGGAACGTCTACACTATCCAAGTCTTTTTTGTTTCCATTTAAACTATCCATCTGGATGCCCTATTAACCCTGTGGCAATTGAGAGTTGGAGAGAAAGGCTGCCACATAGGAGAAGCGTTGCTGCTGACAGACACCTATCGGGACGCTGATGACAACAGCACCAAGGCTGTTCTTCTAAGCTCAGTCTGACCCCCCTGAATAAGGGCGGTCACTGGCTTTCTGGTAAGCCTCCCCTCCTCTTGTCTTATCTGTGGTGACGGGCAGCACAACTACCAACAAGCACACTCTGGAATGAATGTTTTCACACGATTAGTTTTCCATTTTTATTCGTATTCTGATTATTTGGATTTTCACATATGAACTTTATTTTGAACACCTGATGTATATTTTTTTGGTCACTTATTGATTTATCTTCATCATTTGGTTTATTGTTTGCACTATTTGGTTTATCACTATATGCTAATTTGATTTTATGATTTTACACATTTGTAAATCACTATCCAGCGCTGCACTTCTTTTTTCTATATGTCTATTGTATGCCTGTAAAGTGGCGCATTTTTCCCATGTTTAAAACAGTCCCTGCGCAAAATGACATTTCTAAAAGGAAAAAAAGTAATTTTAAAGTACTCGTGGCTATAATGAATTCCCCCTGTCCATGGGATTCCCCCAGTCCATTACCAGGCCCTTTGGGTCTGGTATGAATATTTAGGGGAACCCCAAACCAAAATTTAAAAAAAAGAAATTGCGTGGGGGACCTCCTCAATTACATACCAGGCCCTTCAGGTCTGGTATGGATATTAAGGGGAACCCTGCGCCAATTTTTTTTTTTAAATGGCATAGGGGTCCACCCCAAAATCCATACCAGACCATTCAGGTCTGGTATGGATTTTAAGGGGAACCTCGCGACAAAATAAAAAAAAATGGCCTGGGGGTCTCCCCAAAAATCCATACCAGACCCTTACCCAGGCACGCAACCTGGCAGGCCGCAGGAAAAGAGGGGGGCAAGAGAGCGCCCCCCTCCTGAACCGTACCAGGCCACATGCCCTCAACATGGGGAGGGTGCTTTGGGGTAGCCCCCCAAAGCACCTTGTGGGGGCAGGGGGGCTTATGTGAATCTGTAAGCCCCCTTTAACAAGGGGACCCCCAGATCCCGGCCTCCCCCCTGTGTGAAATGGTAACGGGGTACAAATGTACCCTTACCATTTCACAAAAAAAGTGTCAAAATTGTACAAAAGACAAGAAACATCTTGGGACAAGTCCTTTATTAAAAAATAAAAAAATAAAAATGTCCCACGAAGTCCATTTATCTTCTTCTCTCGCTCCGCCGACGGACCGAAAAAGAAAAAAAAAAAACAAAGCCACGTCCAACCCGCCTCCATGGGAGGCATTCGCTGTATGATGCGACCTCGCAGGTAACAGTTCTTTTATAACTGAGGGCGGGGCCACACAGTGACGTTCCCGGATGACCCAGCCCCCCTCTGACGCACAGGGACTTCCCCATGGCTTTCCTGGGGTGTCAGAGGGGGCGGGGCCTCCCGTTTACGTAACCAGGACACCAATAATTGTAAGTGCGCGTTTCTAACTTACCCTTGTTTAAATGAACCCCCTCTCTCCCTGATTCCCCTGTTTGCCCAGTCATGTTAGCCCTCCGCTATTTATTTATTCTCTTTCTTGCCTAGAAGGCGGGACACACAAAAAATAAAAAAAAAAGGTAAACTAACAATGGAACGAAAATCATGTTTTAGATTGCAGAGGTGGGGGGGGGGGGGGGTTGGAGGTTTATGCCCGGTGCATCCAGAAGGTGAAGATCCGCTTTAAGGTGTAGTTGTTCCGGGTCACACTATCTCATATTATAATTATAGATCCAATAACAAAAAGGTAGTTAGTATCCTGATTATGTAATGCATGGTATGGCACTGTCATCTTCTCTTACTACCGTACCAGAATCTTTGGAAATAATATCTTTGACATCTACTTTAATGGAGGAAATTGCTAAATTGCTGAACTTTTGCCTTTTGATGGAGGGCTACATTAAACTCTCACATATGAGAGCCTGAATGTATTCACAAGAAATTATGCAAGTTGTATATGAATGAGCCCATTCACCATATTTTCTTTTTTAATCTGACGTAAAAAAGAAAACAGATTTCCTTTCCTGGTTATATGGAAAGTAGCAGACTTGAAACTCAAGATTGTAGTAGATCATGTGACCAGTGGAGTATGGAACATCAAGAGGCCAGTATTACAGCCACCAGGGAGTGCTGCTGGCATCCATTGCTCAGAGAATATATAAGCTCTAGTACTTTTTTTACTGGGAAGAATATTTAGTTGGTTTTACAATGTACTAACCAGTTCCAAGAGCAGAGATGCAATCGAAGCCTGACTGCACTGTTTCAGGATTGTGGATGTGATTTTAAGACTGGGAGAGGGAAAATTTGCTTCCCTGGGAAAAAATCCTGGACTCAATTGCAAGGTGTTAAAGGTGAACTTTGCTATGTATGGAAGCTTTCATCACTGACATCACCTTCTAAAAATGCTAGTTGTCTGGCTGTCATACTTTTAGCCCCTGTACACACGGTCGGAAATTCCGACGGAAAATGTCCGATCGGACCATGTTGTCGGAAAATCCGCCCGTGTGTGGGCTCCATCGGACTTTTTCCGACGGAATTTCCGACGGAAAAAATTTGAGATCCTGCTCTCAAATATTCCGACAACAAAAATCTGATCGGACTTTTTCCGATCGTGTGTAGAGAATTCCGACGGACAATGTGCCACGCATGCTCATATCAAATTACGAGACCAAAGCTATTGGCTACTAGCCTCTACGTAGTTCCGTCGTACGCAACGAACGTCACCACGTTCAGAATGATTTTCCGACAACTTTGTCCGACCGCGTGTATGCAACACCAGTGTCGGACAAAATCCGTCTGAAAAAATCCGATGGATTTTGTGGTCGGAATTTCGGACCGTGTGCACGGGGCATTAGAGGGGTGAAAATAGTATGAATCAGATCAGGAGTTCTAACTGCACTATGAATTTCTGTTATGCAAACTTGTTTGGGACTGGCAACTACAAAAACATTAAAGCTATTGGACCAACATGACATTGTGACTCATTTGGGACTATCATTTTTATTATTTTTCATTTTTAATCTTTATTCATTTAGACACTTGATTTGAGTTTTACTCATCACTTGTAGCACAGCAATGTAGATATAAATGAGGAGGGAGAGACCCGAGAGAGCCGCTGCTCTCGTGCACATTGCTGGATTGGGATTGAGCTTGGGTAAATATTAGAGTACTTGAGCTGCACAATGAATGTGTCAGAGGTACTCACCCGGGCCGAAATGCTGAGAGCTGCTCCCCTTGCGACTAGGTGCACGATGCCTCTGGAGTGGATACAGAGGTCACCGGGCACAAAGATGCACGGGTTGCCAGCAGGTGTGTTGCAGGTGGTGTGCAGTAGCGACGTTGACCAGGAGAGGCTGATGCTGCACTGGAAGTAGACACCTGGCAGGACCGTGATGAGGCAGAGGCTATGTAGGTACCAGAACGTGTGCTGGAGGAGGACCCTTAGGTGCATGTGAGAACTAGAAGTCCAGAACACCGGGCAGAGGGTCAAACGCAGGTAACTCAGAGAATGTCCAGTAGGCAAGCCGAGGGTCAAGCACGGGTGATCAGGCAGAAGAGGTATCCAGTATCAGGCCAGGGGTCAAACACAGGTAAGTAATTCAGAGAATGTCCAGCAAGCAGGCCGAGGGTCAAGCACAGGTAATCAGGCAGAAGAGGCATCCAGGAAGCAGGCCAGGGGTCAAAACACAGGTAAGTAACTCAGAGAATGTCCAGCAAGCAGGCCGAGGGTCAAGCACAGGTAATCAGGCAGAAGAGGTATCCAGGAAGCAGGCCAGGGGTCAAACACAGGTAACAGCAGCGGTGGTCAGGCGGGTTCCGGGTCAGGCACAGGTAATCAAGCAGGTACAGGATACAAGGTACTGGATACAAGGTACTGGATACAGGATACTGGATACAAGGACTGGAGCCAAGACTCAGGAAGAGACAACAAACCAGCTATTTGTGAAGGGAAAGAGAAAGCCTTTTATAGGCCAGGTAAGTGGTCAGGTGGGATACCCGGACGAGTGCGCATGCGCACTCGTCCTCTGTCAGCGCCGCACACAGCGGTGAGCCGCACTGGCTGAGCTGCATCAGATACCCAAGCGACATGGACCTGCGCATGCGCACCCACTACCCGGCATACCTGTACTGTTCGCTGAGCCTCTCTACCGCGCGTGCGCATTCTTGGAACCCGGCGACGAAGTACGGTATTTTCCTGACAGAATGTTTTTTACCTTCGTGCATAGAATGCATGAAGGTGTAAAAACCTTCAGCCTTTACAACCACCAAGTTTAGTCAAAAGTAAAAAATAATAATAATCAGCACTTGGTACGTTTCTTACTATCAATTTGATGTGTCCCTTGTGCTGCCAGCTCCTAAATTAGTTGAAAACTTTTCCTCTCATGGCCCCCCTAATCTTCCAATGTAAAGGGGGTAATAGAGCCGAGGGACCTACAGTGGTGTGAAAAAGTGTTTGCCCCCCTTCCTCATTTCCTGTTCCTTTGCATGTTTGTCACACTTAAGTGTTTCGGAACATCAAACCAATTTAAACAATAGTCAAGGACAACACAAGTAAACACAAAATGCAATTTGTAAATGAAGGTGTTTATTATTAAAGGTGCAAAAAAATCCAAACCATCATGGCCCTGTGTGAAAAAGTGATTGCCCCCTATACCTAATAACTGGTTGGGCCACCCTTAGCAGCAACAACTGCAACCAAGCGTTTGCGATAACGTGCAATGAGGCTTTTACAGCGTCCTGGAGGAATTTTGGCCCACTCATCTTTGCAGAATTGTCCTAATTCAGTTACATTAGAGGGTTTTCGAGCATGAACGGCCTTTTTAAGGTCATACCACAACATCTCAATAGGATTCAGGTCTGGACTTTGGCTAGGCCACTCCAAAGTCTTCATTTTGTTTTTCTTCAGCCATTCGGTGGTGGACTTGCTGGTGTGTTTAGGATCATTGTCCTGCTGCAGAACCCAAGTTCGTTTCAGCTTGAGTACACGAACAGATGGTCGGACATTCTCCTTCAGGATCTCTTGGTAGACAGCAGAATTCATAGTTCCTTTTATCACGGCAAGTCTTCCAGGTCCTGAAGCAGCAAAACAGCCCCAGACCATCACACTACCACCACCATATTTTACTGTTGGTATAATGTTCTTTTTCTGAAATGCAGTGTTCCTTCTACGCCAGATATACTTGGACACACACCTTCCAAAGAGTTCCACTTTTGTCTCATCGGTCCACAGAATGTTGTCCCAAAAGTCTTGGGGATCATCAAGATGTGTTGTGGAGAAATTGAGACGAGCTTTGATGTTCTTTTTGCTCAGCAGTGGTTTTCTCCTTGGAACTCTGCCATGCAGGCCATTTTTGCCCAGTCTTTTCCTGATGGTGGAGGCATGAACGCTGACCTTAACTGAGGCAAGTGAGGCCTGCAGTTCCTTGGACGTTGTTGTGGGGTCTTTTGGGACCTCTTGGATGAGTCGTCGCTGCGCTCTTGGGGTAATTTTGGGCGGCCGGCCACTCCAGGGAAGGTTCACCACTGTTCCATGTCTTCGCCATTTGTGGATAATGGCTCTCACTGTGGTTCGCTGGATTCCCAAAGCTTTGGAAATGGCTTTATAACCCTTTCCAGACTGATAGATCTCAATTACTTTCTTTCTCAATTGTTCCTGAATTTCTTTGGGTCCCGGCATGATGTGTAGCTTTTAAGGATCTTCTGGTGGACCTTACTGTGTCAAGCAGCTCTTATTTAAGTGATGCCTTGATTGTGAACAGGTGTGGCAATAATCAGGCCTGGGTGTGGCTAGAGAAATTGAACTCAGGTGTGGACAACCACAGTTATAGTATGTTTTAACAAGGGGGGCAATCACTTTTTCACACAGGGCCATGATGGTTTGGATTTTTTTTCACCTTTAATAATAAACACCTTCATTTACAAATTGCATTTTGTGTTTACTTGTGTTGTCCTTGACTATTGTTTAAATTGGTTTGATGTTCCGAAACACTTAAGTGTGACAAACATGCAAAGGAACAGGAAATGAGGAAGGGGGCAAACACTTTTTCACACCACTGTATGCATTCATCAAGAGTGCCGACTATGCCCGTCCTTTCTTCCCACCTCCTCAAATTATAGAAGCTGTACTATAACTTCTATGAATGAAAAACAATCTATGGGCAGAGGAGGTAGGCCTCTCAATCACCCACCCATCTCTCTTGATGAGTGCATAGGTACCTCAGACCTTTTGATCCCCATTGCACTTGAAGATTATAGCAACAAGGATGGGATCAAAGAAGTAAGATTGCAACTATTTCAGCAGCCAACAACGCATCAGTGGCAAGTCATTTTCCTTGAGGCTTTAAAGCGGTTATGAAATACTCACCTTGGAATGTAGCCCTCCAGCGCTGTAAAGTCACCGATGAGAGGGCTGACATGTTCCCCTGGACTTTCTTCTGGGTTCATGAGCCCCAGCTATATGATTGCCGGAGCCACGACAACGTCACTCAGTTTCGGCACAAAGCTCTTAAGTTCCAGCAAGGTATGCAAACCTTCAGAGTGCATGGGCCAGTGATGTCACTGGCTGCATGCAGGGTGAATATCTCCTAAACGTGCAAGTTTAGGAGATATTAATTTGACCTACAGGCAAGCCTTTTTATAGGCTTACCTGTAGCTAAAAATCACAAAGCGGGGTTTATAATCTACTATCTACTAATAATTTACATTCCAATTATTATTTTCTTTTTAGAAAGATCAAAAATCAAAATCAAAAATCAACTTTTTTTTTTTGTACTGTAGGCAATGGTTAAAACCTCTAACAGTTT
Organism: Lithobates sylvaticus; assembly: GCA_028564925.1. NCBI lineage: Eukaryota > Metazoa > Chordata > Amphibia > Anura > Ranidae > Lithobates > Lithobates sylvaticus. The sequence goes on from CM053030.1 coordinate 470,370,572, forward strand.
TTGTTAACGTCCCATTGGGGCAATTTTCCTTCACTTCTTATCTTGAGGCATAACAGGAAGTTAGATGATCTAACCGGATCAACTGTCCCCATTTGAAGATTTTCCCTCTATTCTTGTTCCGGCGACAACTCAAATTGTGGGATTTTCCATCAATTCCAGTATTGGTGACAGTGATCACCAGGACAAATAAAGGGGTGAATCTCCCCAGCAGGAACAAAGATAGCAATACAAATCTGACACCCCTTAAATGCAAAGCTAAACAAATGTGGCTTTAAATATACGTTAAATACTTGCAGTTAGTGAATGCCTCATTGCATTCAGAGAAAAGGTCCCATACTTAAGAAGTTCCGATGGTGGGAGAAAGGAATTTTGACCATGGAAGAAGTAAGAACCTAGTTGTAAGCAGACCAGAGATTCTTAATTAATTGTATTCTGCAGCGGATGTATTTTAAGTGACAACGCATCTTGTTGCACTGTGTATTTTTATGTGGGTGTCAGAACCGTGCCTTGTTTTAATTACAGTACTGTGTACACAATACAAAAACTTCCATCAGCTTATTTACTACTCTGCACTTCCTGTTTAGTAAATACGGGAAATATTGGTAAATTAGCATTTGATAGGCAATATTAATTATGTGGTCAGAACAGAGAGCACGGGAGCGTATTCTGTTTACATAGAAATCCCCCACATTCCCGCTCACTCTGAATGCCACTTGAGAAAAATAAATTGAAAATCATTAGTGAAGACCTTAAAGCGTAGGTCCGCCCACCGCTGCAAAAATTAAAAGCCAGCAGCTGCAGTATGTCCAGCGATGTCGGCACCGCAGCTGATGTTTCCATCAGCTGTCGGATGCTGCAGCAACCATTGCGGGTAAGGGAACCCAGCAGTGTAGCCTTACGGCGTCACACAAGGAACCCTCCTGGGCATGCTCGAGGCTCCGCTCTTCTCTCCTACTGCCCTGGTGGCTGGAGAAGGAGGAGGGAGCCGAGCGGTGATGTCAACGGCCTTGGCTGTGGCTCCCGGAAGTGGGAACAGAATACCTTTCAAAGACCAGTATTCACTCCCCCCCAAAAGGTGCCAAATGTAGCACCGGGGGGGGGGGGAGGTGACAAATGAGCGGAAGTTCTACTTTTGGGTGGAACTCCCCTTTAACCTTGCTATTTTTTTAAGCTTTTTGCACTGCTAGCATCCAGTATGTAAAAACTGAGAAAACACAAATGAACAGATGCTGATTTAAAAACAGGAAACCTATATTTATTTCAAAGGTGCACCCACTGTGTGGTTCCTATTGTGTCAGCGTATCTGGAACCAACACTCAATAATTTGTTTATATACAAGGTGTGTTTCCATTCGCTGCTGTGCTGGTAAGTCAGATTACATTGTGAAATGTTATAAGTACAGTGAAGTCAGCATGAAAAAGTGAACTCTCTATAGATATTACCATTGTGGAAAAATGCTTGTATGGGTATGTGGACTGTACGTTCTACTGTATGTATTTGTGCAATGTACTAATGTGTCTATTCTAAACTCTAATAGAAAAAATATTTACAAAATGTAATTTTAATGACAGTTATGCCCCGTAAACACGGTCGGAAATTCCGACCACAAAATCCGTCAGATTTTTTCCGACGGATTTTGTCCGACACTGGTGTTGCATACACGCGGTCGGACAAAGTTGTCGGAAAATCCGATCATCCTGAACGTGGTGACGTTCGTTGCGTACGACTGGACTACGTAGAGGCTAGTAGCCAATAGCTTTGGTCTTGTAATGTGATCTGAGCATGCGTGGCACTTTGTCCGTTGGAATTCGCTACACACGATCGGAAAAAGTCCGATAGGACTTTGTTGTCGGAAAATTTGAGAGCAGGATCTCAAACTTTTTCCGTCGGAAATTCTGACGGAAAAAGTCTGATGGAGCCCACACACGGTCGGAATTTCCGACAACATTGTCCGATAGGACATTTTCCGTCGGAAAATCCGACCGTGTGTATGGGGCATTAGAGAGAAATTATAATGGGTTTGAATAAATTAAATTTTAAAGCAAGCTGAACTCCAGGATCAACCTTTTATCATACTCTCTATGTTCAGCAACAACACTAATTCGTTTCTTAAAACAATTAAAGTGATTGTGAACGATCACCCTGAAAAACAATATTTTTTGTAAAGTACTCGTGCGCTGCTATGTGTCTAGTGATACAATTACTATCTAAATAAGTGAAAAAACTGGAACAGCTCCAACCATTGGGTAGTGATCTCACACTAAAAAGGTTATAAATAGTAAAAAAAATAGTGCGCTTGTTCAACCTGTGAGATTGTTGTGTATGCAAAACCAACAATAATGATCGACTTTAACAGCACTAATATAAAACACCTGCCACTGTTAATGCCCAAAAACCCATTAGTCTATTAGTCAGCCTATTGCTGTGAACATAAAAACCTTATATATACTGTGAATCACACAATAATAAAAAAATATTCAAATAATAAAGTCCAAAATGAAATAATATTATGATGTAAGCTGGAATCTCCTCTTCACAAGAAGATCCACTCCAATCCGTGCCACAAAATAATTTATAATAAAGTGATCCAATAACCATCACCGCCAACTTTGGGTGAATTGCCTACTCACCTTAGGAGAAGACCCTGCGGGTCTAATCCGGCCTTGGGTTTAAAGATCTTCAGTAGTCATGAAAGGACATTTGATGTATCCTGGATCCTCTGCAGTCCATATTGCACAGTCGAAATCGCTCCTTAGAAATTGCTCAGAGTATAGGAGATAATTTCATTGCACAATATAGAAAAAAGACTGCAAAGTTGCTAGTGCTTACTACTGTGCTCTGCAAATATAAGTATTTTTTTTTTTATTGTGTATATAAACACAATAGTCAATGATTATTTCAAATCAAAAAAAACTTTATTTAGGTCTCAGCAACAGACCAAAGAGGAACGCAGCCATGGTGAAACTTGGGGAATTTGCAAAGCCTTGGACACCCATGGCAACCATCATTTTACATACTTAAACAATTGGGGGCATGAAGACTACCTATCTAAATAATAAGGGAGCGCAATCTGGTCCTGAAGTCCAAAACATCCGGAACTGCAGCAGATGCCATCTAGGTCCCCAGGCTCTGGTACTACGAGAGGCTCCATCTTCTCTCAGACCAGACTGAATCAAGGTCATCAATCTCTTGTCTTCCTTGTACGCTTCCTTCCACGCCGTGGTGCTGGTGCTGGTGCTGGTGGGGTGGCAGAAGGAGGAGGAGGAGGCGGAGCAAGGTCACTCTCGCAA
>CM053030.1:470374361-470424439 GCA_028564925.1 Lithobates sylvaticus
AATTACTAGATTCGTTCTGATTGCTATAATAGGCCTATAATTATGAGTTTTCGACACAGCTTACCAAACATTTATGTTGTTTCAATGGCACCAAAGTGATCAGTGTTGTGGTTGCGTTAGGAAAGGTGTTTATGGGTTTTCTCTCTCTACTGCTGAATGTAATACCCCACTGAAACAAAACACACAAAAAAAAAATTATCTTAAAAAGTCTCTTTCCCTCATGGTACGAGATTGACTTCTATTTTAAAGGCTTATTCTTCCTTGGAACTAAAGTGAACCTGACTTTACGTTGTACTGTCCTTTCCAAGCACACAACATAGGAGTGTAAGATACTTCAGAGGTCCTTCATCATTAACCAGTAGGGTCTGGGATGGGAAGGCTCACAGTTAATAATTGTCATCACAGCACAAGCCCCGCCCCCTTATTATTCACTGGGTACCAGCTCCTCCCAGATCGTATTTAGTTCTCAGCATTAGAAACAAAGCCAAGTGGTTCTCAGGGCATACCTTTTAGAACTACAAGTAAAAAAAAAGAGCCACCAAGCATCCCTGGCCTCTAGTCTGTCTTTATTGGTTAAAGTGATACTCAAGGTTGTTTAGATATTATACTTACTTGCTCTGTGCAAAAAATATTGCACAGGAATGACAGCTAGATTACAGGATAGGTTGGAAATGCACGATAAGGTCTGGGAGGAGTGGCATCGCCGAGAGGACCCGCCCTCAGCCGATGGTTTCCCCTCTCGTCTTTCTTATCTTACTTTTCTAACTCTCTTTCTATCTTTTCTTTTATGTTCTCTCTTACATTCCATAGGCTCTCACTTAGCCTATGGCAAATTTCAATTATTATCTAACAGATCATAGTATGATTTAGCAATGATCCTGCACCAATTACTGCCACAATGTCTGTACTGGCTATATCCCTGTTCTAGCACTGCCTAGAACTTACTGTGTTCTGTCTATGTTCTTTTACCGGCTGAGATAACTAATAAAACTGTTATTTGAAAAAATAAATAAAATATTGCACAGAAAAGTCCTTTACTTCTTCTTCTGGAAGTCCCGCCAGTCTACTTAGCAAGCCAGGCACTAAGGAGGCACCCAAGCACACTTGCTCTTGAGCCGGGCTTTGTGCATCTACAGACAAACACAGCGCCAGTAAGCCACGCCCCCACTTCCGCCTCACAAGAGTTTGACTTACAGCAGCAGCTCTCAGTGTCTCCTGAAAAGCAGGAAGTGGGGGGGGGAGCAGTGCTGCACCCGAGACAGCACTGGAGAGATAGGAGCCAGGTAAGTGTTTAGGGATGGGGGTGGGTAGGACAAGTGGTGGGGTGTTTTTACCCTAATGCAGAGAATGCAGAGAATGCAGAGAATGCATTAAAGTTAAAAAAAAAAAATGTTTGACTTTAGAACCACTGAAAGCGGGTATAAAAAGTACAACATAATGTGCCTCTATAATCACAAATACATCACCAAAGACCAACCCTGGGAAACTTGAAAATGATCTCTTGTATCCCAGCAAAAGAACATTTCCAATACCTGCAACTGAAACATTGTGTTTCCCCTCTTCAGCGCACTTCTTCTTATCCTTTCCGCATGACTCACTTTGAGCACATTGGCCAACATTCCCCGGGGTCTCCTTGACTCATCTCAGCCCTTTACGCATCTCTCAATGGTCGAGCATCATCAGCACCCCTCTCATATATGCTTTAATGGGAGCGAGACCTCCAGACCTCCACTGATACTGCAGATTGGAACAAGGCCTGAAGGTAGGGTTGCCACCTCATCCCTTTAAACCCAAACATGTATGAATTACACCCGTGGGAGCACGGGAGGGAGGGGGTCACGGTAGGAGTCAGACATGTGTGGACTGTGGAGAGGAGACAATGGGATAGTTGCCAACCTGGAGCCGTCTGACTGAGCCCTGCATGATGCACCTGAGAGGAGGTCAGTGGCAGTGCTGCCAAGCTGGTCTGAGTGAGGGGGGTTGCTGATTTAAGGGGGAAGTGAATACAATAATGTAAGGGGGCACTGATGCAAAGGGCCCCCCTATATTAGTACCCCCCCTTACCTTAGTGTATTCACTCTGTAGAAGGTGGTTTCTGGTCAGCAGAGTGCCCCCCCACATCAGAGTTCCTGGCATTCCCCTTTACATCAGAGTCTGTAGGATTCACCCTAAAGCCCCATACACACTGTCGGATTTTCGCATGGATTCTGTCCTATCGGACAATGTTGTCGAAAAATCCGACCGTGTGTAGGCACCATCGGACAGTGTACGTCGGATTGTCCGACGGACAAAGTCCTATCTCCTGCTGGATAGATTTTTTGACAACAAGGTCCGATCACACCAAATCCGATCGTGTGTAGCGTAGTCCGACGGACAAAGTGCTACGCATGCTCAGAAGAAATTCTGTGACGGAAGCGCTCGGTCAGGTAAAACTACCTTTCCTAATCTACACAGCACATTCGTCACGCTGCAATGTTAACCACTTTCCGACCGACGCACGACGATGTACGTCCCTTTTTTGAAGAGGGATATCTCGGTAACGGGCAGCAGCTGCTGCCACAACCGAGGTATCCATCTCTTCAGGCGCCGGTCGGCTGTCCGATAATGGTGGTCATCGCGGCGGATTCGCCGCGAGATCACCGTTATCGGCGGCGGGAGAGGTGACCCCCCCCTCCCGCCGCTCTCCCGCGCCTTCCGCCGCTTACCGGAAACCGTCGGCAGCGGCGGAGGCGATCGGGTCCGTTCCCCTCCTGTGTCTAGAGATGAGTGACGCTAAGATGGCCGCCACTCATCTCTATACCATAGGAGGGCGGAAGCGACGTCAAAAACGTCACTTCCGCCCATACCTCTTAAAGAGGAATTTTCAAATGTCATTTTTTTAAATGACATTTTTTTTTTTTTTCATTGAAGTCCAAATATCAGATCTGAGGACTTTTTGACCCCAGATCTCATATTTAAGAGGACCTGTCATGCTTTTTTCTATTACAAGGAATGTTTACATTCCTTGTAATAGGAATAAAAGTGAGCCAATTAATTTTTTTTTTTTAAAAACAGTGTAAAAATAAATAAAATCAAGAAAAATAAATAAGAAAAACAAAAAAAAATTTTTTTAAAGCGCCCCGTCCCGACGAGCTCGTGCGCAGAAGCGAACGCATACGTGAGTAGCGCCCGCATATGTAAACGGTGGTCAAACCACACATGTGAGGTATCGCCGCGATCGGTAGAGCGAGAGCAATAATTATAGCCGTAGAACTCCTCTGTAACGCAAAATATGCAACCTGTAGAATTTTTTAAACGTCGCCTATGGAGATTTTTGAGGGTAAAAGTTTGATGCCATTCCACGAGCGGGCGCAATTTTGAAGCGTGACATGTTAGGTATCAATTTACTCGGCGTAACATTATCTTTCACAATATATAAAAAAATTGGACTAACTTTACTGTTGTCTTATTTTTTTATTAAAAAAAGTGCATTTTTTCCAAAAAAAGTGAGCTTGCAAGACCGCTGCGCAAATACGGTATTGCAACGACCGCCATTTTATTCTCTAGGGTGTTAGAAAAAAAACAATATATAATGTTTGGGGGTTCTAAGTTTTTTTCTAGCAAAAAAAACTGTTTTAAAACATGTAAACACCTAAAATCCAAAACGAGGCTGGTCTTAAAGTGGTTAAAATGTCTTTAATGCAGCGCATTCTCTTTTTCTTTACAATGCAAGAAGAATGACATGTTTTAGCTGCTCCTATTCACCCGCACTTCTCCCAAACTTAGTTCTTTATTAGTTTTCAGGATTTCTACACTACATGTTTATTTTTACTCAGATCGTAAAAGAATCTTTGTTATATTTGTGGGATGATTTGTCATTTTAGTATTTTTTTTGGAATACATATTTTAAGGAGATTTTTTTTTTTTTTTTTTGAGGGGGGTTGTGTGTCTCAACTTAGCAAAACAACATTATTAACATTTCTATTTGTTGCTTAAATTTACTAGGAGTTTGTTGGTTGTTGGTGCCCCTTGTTAATTATACTTTATGATTAGTGAAATGTACCTGCCTACTCAAAGAAAAACTGTCATTGTAGAAAAGTAAAACACAATAGGCAAGGATTTTTTCAAATCAAAAATACCTTTATTTAGGTCTCAGCAACAAACCAAAGAGGAACGCAGCGATGAAGAAACTTGGGGAATTTGCAAAGCCTTGGACCCCCACGGCAACCATCATTTTAGAAGCGTCTAAAATTGGGGGCCTGAGGAGTACCTATCTAAATAATAAGGGAGTGCAATCTGGTCCTGAAGTCCAAAACATCCGGAACTGCAGCAGATGCCATCTAGGTCCCCAGGCTCTGGTCCTACGAGAGGCTCCATCTTCTCTCAGACCAGACTGAATCCAGGTCGTCACTCTCAGGTCTTCCTTCCACGCTTCCTTGCACGCTGTGGCTGTGGTGCTGGTGGGGTGGCAGAAGGAGGAGGAGGAGGCGGAGCAAGGTCACTATCGCAAACATGTGTGAGGGGAGTCATCCCCCCAGCCATCCCCTCATTTAGGACTTTGAGGATGACATCCTCACACATGCTGCGTTGCCCCGCCTCCATACCCATCATTTTATTGGCAACCAAGGAGCCAAAGGCCTCCTCGTAGGTGGGTGTGGCATATAGGGAGGCTGAAGCATCTCGGATCAGCTGGAGCGCTGACTCTCCCACCTCCCCCATCCTTCTCGCCCTTCTGTAGGGAAGCGGAGGGGAGGGACTTGGGAGACAGTCAGGCTCCTACGCCTACCCCCCTGTTGGCTGCCACTACCCACCTCTTGGCTGCCACTAACCCCTGCCTCCTCCTGACTGCCACATTCCACAGCCACCTCCTGGCTGAGGTCTTCCTGTGTATGAAAAAGGGACATAGTTTGAGTTATTTGTTCATCAAACACACACAATTTTCATCTAGTGACTGTTGCAAAATGTTTACAAATAGAAAACCATACAATTCTCAGCCCTGCAGTTTAGATTCTGGCCCCAAATGTCTCCAACACTACTGTCAGTTGATATGTCAATCACGTTAGGAACTAAGCAATTGGGGATCCTGAATTAACTGAACATCATTCATTATTCACAAAAATGGTTACAAAACTACTATACCTGGCTCAAGCTGGGCTCCTCCACATCTTCCAGACTGGAAGGCCCAGGTTGCTCCTCGGAACCCTCATCAGGGGTGGCGTGCATGGAAGGACGCGTGCAAGGAAGAGTCGAGAGTGACTTCCTGACATTAGCCTGGTCTTTGAGAAAGTGGAGCCTCTCATAGTACCAGAGCGTGGGGGCATAGACCTCTGCTGCTCCAGCTCCAGATGTTTGGGACTTCAGGACCTTATTGCGCTCCCGGAAATAGGTACTCCTCAGGTTGGCAATTTTTATTCTTAAGGTCTCCACATTTGCCGTGGAGAACCTTGGCTTTACAAATGCCACAAGTTTCTTCATGGCTGCGTACCTCTTTGGTCTGTTGTTGTAGTCTCGGTGTTTCGCCTGCCATAATAGGGGCACTTCCCTATATTTATCAGAGGGGGAGAAAACTCACATGGTTGAAGCCGTCCATAATCTCTGCAAGACACAACACCACACAAAACACTATAAATAATGTCAGTCAAAACTCTCCTAATCTTCTCCATAAAGAAGCCTCAAGGTCTAATCTGTCTAGGCTAGTTATGTACCAACGTCAAATTGTACCTTCGTTATAGCGATCGTCTCGTGCGTGAGCTCTCTCTCCCCTCGCCTCACAGATCGTGGCTACGACACAGGCGTGTGACGTTTTATATACAGTGCGCATGCGTCAAACTCCGCCCGCCCCTGAAGATCTTTCTCGTCTATTCCCCACCCCTTCTCTTTACGGCGCAGTGGGGAGAGCACATGGCGGGGACACAGCAGGTGCGCCCGAAATATCCCACCAACGAGGAGGAGGACGAGGAAAGGCCGGAGGCAGAAACGTCCCGATCCCGAAGCCTGAAATTCAAGGCCTCCAATGGTGGACATTGGTGGACATATTAAAGAGGAGCGACTATGATGGGAAGTATGGGCCTTACCTCAACCCCAATGTCCGCAAGGCCAAGATCATGTCTAAAGTTGTGAGGAGGCTGTACAATCATTTTGGGGTACAACGATCCAAGGAGCAACTGAGGAAACGCTGGTCAGACCTGAAACTGAGGGAGGCCGATCAGTACAGAAAGATCAAGCGAGTTCTTCAAAAAAGTAAGTAGTTGTGTTGTGTGTTTGATTTCTTGCTTGCATACTGCTCCATGTGTTTGTATTTTTACAAAGTTGTACATTAGAAAATGGCCACTTTCATGTTCGTCTGTGCATTCGATCGTACTCAACCTCGATCTTTCTGCCACTGTCATGTTCGTGTGTGTCCATTCGATCGTACTCAACCTCGATCGTTCGGCCACTTATAATACGATGTTTGGTGTTTTTTTTGGAGAAAGGAAGTTTGTCCTCACTAGAAATGTCATCAAGAATGTAAAGCCAATTTATTCTATGTAAAGGTGTCACGTACCTGGTGGTGCGAGCCCGAGATTGCAGGAGAGGCCTCCCTTGCGTCTCCCACTCCTGGTCCCCTGGTGTGGGAACAGGAGAGCCAGGAGTGAGGAGGAGCACGGGTGCCTGGCAGGATCAACAGACCGGTGGGAAGGAAACAGGTTAGCTGAGCTGGCGGGATCTCTGGAAAGCAGGCTCACAGGTAAACTGGATAGCAGAGCTGGCAGGATCTCTGGAAAGCAGGCTCACAGGTAAACTGGATAGCAGAGCTGGCAGGATCTCTGGAAAGCAGGCTCACAGGTAAACTGGATAGCAGAGCTGGCAGGATCTCTGGAAAGCAGGCTCACAGGTAAACTGGATAGCAGAGCTGGCAGGATCTCTGGAAAGCAGGCTCACAGGTAAACTGGATAGCAGAGCTGGCAGGATCTCTGGAAAGCAGGCTCACAGGTAAACTGGATAGCAGAGCTGGCAGGATCTCTGGAAAGCAGGCTCACAGGTAAACTGGATAGCAGAGCTGGCAGGATCTCTGGAAAGCAGGCTCACAGGTAAACTGGATAGCAGAGCTGACCGGAACTGGACAACGGCTTGGCAGATAGGTTCACAGGTAAACTTGGATAGCAGAGCTGACAGGAACTGGACAACGGCTTGGCAAGCAGGTTCACAGGTAGGCTTGGATAGCAGAGCTGACAGGAACTGGACAACGGCTTGGCAAGCAGGTTCACAGGTAAGCTTGGATAGCAGAGCTGACAGGAACTGGACAACGGCTTGGCAAGCAGGTTCACAGGTAAGCTTGGATAGCAGAGCTGACAGGAACTGGACAACGGCTTGGCAAGCAGGTTCACAGGTAAGCTTGGATAGCAGAGCTGACAGGAACTGGACACAGGAAACGGAACCACTGAATGGACTGGAAGCCAACAGGTGATCAGGCTCGTTACAGGGGTCAGACTGCAGACTGGATAGGGACTTAGCAAGGAACCAGAGTTCATCAAAGAAGCCAGGTAATAGATCAGAACTAAGAGCAAGGTACAATGGATCAGGCAGGAGGATGGTCACAGGAAGCCGGGGTCGGGTACAGGCAGAAAGCTGGATGGTCTATGGCAAGCCGGGTCAAAGGAACAGGTATAACAGGATCAGGTTACTTTACAACACCACAACGCTGTAGAGCAGACAGCAAAGACCGTCTGCACAAGTCAGGCTTAAATAGGCCGGCTGGTGCTAACTAGGGCGCGCGCCCGTCTCCCTGTGCGCGGTTGTGCACGTGCCCGCGCCCGGGCGCGCATGCGCAATGGAATCTGAGGGCCGGGACGGCCCGGGTTTAGGTTTCTGGCAGGATCTTCATGACATTGCCCCCCTCCTAGGGGCAACCTCCGGGTGCCCCTCTGGGCAAATCTCTCAGGATGTGCTCTTTTGAAGGCTTGAACTAGACTCTTAGCGTGGATATTACACTCGGGCTCCCAGGAATTCTCTTCAGGACCATATCCCTTCCATTTGATCAAGAACTGATTCTGATTTCTCCTTTTTCTAACATTTAGTATGGCCTCTACCTCATATTCTTCCTCGCCATCTACCAAGACTGGGTCCGGGGGTACAGTCCTTCTGTTGGAAAAGGGGTTGGGAGTGGAGGGCTTTAACAGAGAAACATGAAAGACTGGATGGACCTTGAGGGAATCAGGAAGTTCCAACTCATAGGCTACTTCATTAATCTTTCGTTTGACTGGAAAGGGACCTAAGAACTTAGGGCCCAGTTTTTTCGAGGGACAAGCCATCCTCAGATTCAAGGTAGAGAGCCATACTGTGTCAACTGGTGCCAGTACCAATTCTCCGCGCCTCTTTCGGTCAAAGACTGTCTTGTTATGTTCCTGGGTCCGGGCCATGGTGTCCTGCAGGAGTCGATTATTGGAAGCAAAGAAGTCAATCTTTTTCTGAACTGCGGGCACAGTACATTCAGGAAGAGAATTGGGCAGGAATGACGGATGGAAGCCATAGTTGGCAAAGAAAGGCGTCTGTTGAGTGGCCGAGTGGATCGCATTGTTGTATGCAAACTCGGCAACTGGTAATAGGGAGATCCAATCGTCTTGGGAGAAGGAAGAAAAGCATCGTAGATATTGTTCCAGGGTCTGATTGGTTCTTTCGGTCTGCCCATTGGTTTGAGGGTGATAAGCGGAAGAAAACGATAGCTCAATGTTGAGGGCCTTGCAGAGTGACTTCCAGAACCGAGAGGTGAATTGTACCCCTCGGTCGGACACTATGTTGGCCGGTACCCCATGGAGTCTGATGACTTCTCGGATGAACACTTGTGCGGTTTCTGAGGCAGAAGGGGTGCCCTTCATGGGAACAAAGTGTGCCATCTTTGACAGACGATCAACTATCACGAAGATCGTAGTGTGGTCCTCTGCTGGGGGCAGTTCCACAATGAAATCTATGGACAGCATTTTCCAGGGACGATCTGGGACTGGCAATGGCTTGAGTAGGCCCCAGGCTTTGGTTCTGTAACTTTTGCTCCGAATACACACAGTGCATGTTTCCACAAATTTCCTGCAGTCTTCCCTTAGCTGAGGCCACCAGAAGGTACGTTGTACCAATTCAGTGGTTTTGGTGACACCGAAGTGTCCGGCAAGCTTATGATCATGGCACAATTCCAGGACGGTTACCCGCAGACCCTCGGGAATGAAAATCTTATCCCCATGCCACAATAGCCCATCCTTGGCCTGCAACCCAGGACCGGGAGTAGGTATGAGGCCACTGGAAGCCTGCCTGAGCTGGGAAAGCAGGTCTTCCTGTAGCAGGAGAAAGTTTCCAGGGGCAAGGATAGTGTCTGGAGGGGAACCATCCTGGGATTTGTGATACATACGAGACAGAGCGTCCGGCTTCGCGTTTTTGGAACCCGGACGATATGTCACGTGAAAGGTAAAACGAGAGAAAAATAAGGCCCAACGGGCCTGTCTAGGTTTCAACCTCTTGGCAGTCTTCAAGTACTCTAGATTCTTGTGATCTGTGAAGATCAGGATTGGGTGAGTAGCCCCTTCTAGCAGGTAACGCCATTCCTCGAGGGCAGCTTTTATGGCCAGTAATTCCCGATCCCCCACATCGTAGTTCTTCTCGGCTGGGGACAGTTTCCGTGAGAAGAATGCCACGGGATGTAGCAGGGCTTTGATGCCCTGTCTCTGGGACAGGATGGCCCCTACAGCTATCTCCGAGGCATCCACTTCTAGGACAAAGGGCAGAGAAGGATCTGGATGCTTCAGGATGGGGGCTGAGGTAAAGAGCCCCTTGAGGGCCTCGAAGGCCCCTTGGGCCTCAGGGGACCAATGAAAACGGGTACCTTGTTTGGTGAGTTGAGTAATGGGTGCCACTATGGCCGAGAATCCCTTGATGAATTTGCGATAAAAATTGGCAAAGCCAATGAATCGCTGGATCCCCTTTTTATCTGCGGGAACTGGCCAGTCCAGGATGGCTGAGATCCTCTGGGGGTCCATCCGGATGCCTCTACTGGAGATGATCAAACCTAGGAAGGGTATGCTTTCTACCTCAAAGAGGCATTTTTCTGCCTTGGCATAGAGGCCATGTTGCCGGAGACGGCCCAAAACACTTTTAACATGTCCACGATGCAGCTCTAGGGAGGAAGAGAAAATTAGTATGTCATCAAGATAAACAACAGCAAAAACATCAAGGAAGTCCCGAAGCACATCATTTATGAAAGACTGGAAGGTAGCGGGGGCGTTACAGAGTCCGAACGGCATCACCAGGTACTCGAAGTGCCCAAATCGAGACCGAAATGCCGTCTTCCATTCGTCCCCATCCTTTATACGAATTAAATTGTATGCCCCTCTGAGGTCCAGTTTAGAAAAGATGGAGGCTGTGCCAAGCCTCTGAAACAGTTCAGGTACCAGGGGGAGCGGGTAGCGATTTTTGACTGTGACCTCGTTTAGGGCACGGTAGTCCACACAGGGTCTGAGAGAATGGTCCTTCTTCTCTACGAAAAATATTCCTGCACCTGCAGGAGACGTAGACGGGCGGATAAACCCTTTTTTCAGGTTATCATCAATATAGTCCTTTAGTTTTCCCTGCTCCACCTCTGTTAACGGAAAAACCCTACCGAAGGGAATCTTGGCCCCGGGAAGAAGTTCAATGGGACAGTCATAGGGCCTATGGGGTGGCAGCACATCTGCCCTTCGTTTGCTGAACACATCCAGGTATGCATGGTAGACTTCAGGGATGGACTGACGTAGACCTGCCTCGTTTTCGAGGCAGAGCAAAGCAGAGGGTCCTGCGGGGGCCAAGGAGCCGCAGGACCTTTGGCAGTAGGGAGAAGAAAAGGCCACCTCTCCTGTGGACCAGTTGATGACCGGGTTGTGTGCTTGCAGCCAGGGGATCCCTAGAATGACTGGAAACAAGGGAGAAGAAATTATGTCCAAACATAACAGTTCTTGATGTGACTCTGAGATCACTGTGTGCAATGGGGCAGTCTCCTGAGTCACTGGGCCAGATTTAATGGTGGACCCATCCGCCAGGTGGACGGACAGGCCCTGTTCCCTTGGACGGAGAGGAATTTGATGCCGGGCAGCAAAAGCAGAGTCCATGAAGCAACTACAGGCACCAGAGTCAATGATAGCTGTGGTCTGTAGGGTCCTTCCTGAGAACTGGAAGGAAACAGAAAGGGCAAGATGAGATGAAACCCCGGTCACAGGATCCACATAACTGGAGAGAATAGTGGGGAACTTACGGAGTTTAGCCGGGCAGTTCCGGACATAATGACCAGGCTCTCCGCAATACAGGCACAGATTGTTGCTGCGGCGTCTCTGGCGTTCTGCTGGAGTGAGAGAAGGCCGCAGGAGTCCAAGTTGCATGGGTTCTGATGCTGAAGAGGCATGAGCAGGTTTAACAGGGGGAGCAGTGCGGAAGTGACTTGGACCCCTGGGAAGCATCCAGGTAGGTCTTGGGGACCCCAAGGTTCGTTCGGCCCTACGCTCCCGTAGGCGCCGGTCAATTTGGATGCTTAGGTCTATGAGGGAATTCAGGGTCTGAGGTACCCCCACTCTGGCGAGCTCGTCCTTGAGTGCGTCTGAGAGGCCCATGCGGAATTGGTGACGGAGAGCAGCATCGTTCCAGTCGGTGTCGGCACCCCAACGCCTGAACTCAGCCACATAGTCCTCTGCTGGTCTTCGACCCTGTTGGAGAGAACATAAGGCGGCCTCCGCAGTGGTTGAGAGTTGGGGGTCCTCATAAAGCTGCGCCATGGCATCAAAAAAGGTGGAGAGACTGGTCAATGCTGCATCCTTTTGTTCCACGAGACGGTGGGCCCAGATTTGGGGATCCCCAGTCAGTAGGGCTACCACAAAACCCACCTTGGTGGTCTCTAGAGAAAAGGTCCTAGGTTGCAGGGCAAAATGGAGTTCACAGGAGTTACGGAAAGTTCTGAAGCTACCACGGGCACCCGTAAATTTCTCTGGAGTGGGTACCTTGGGCTCAGGTGGTAGCATCACTATAGTCTGGGTAGGTGCAGGCCCCGTTGGGGGTATTGCTGGGTGAGGAGTTCCTTGGGTACTGGATGGTCCAGACAGGGCCAGTACCCGTTCCTCCAGCCGGGTGTACCCTTGCTGGAGGTTCTTCACCGCCTCGGTCAGACCTGCCAGGTGTTGGCATAGCCCCTCCATGGCGGGGGCTCCCTGCTCGGGCTCAGACATGGCTGTCTGCTACTGTCACGTACCTGGTGGTGCGAGCCCGAGATTGCAGGGAGAGGCCTCCCTTGCGTCTCCCACTCCTGGTCCCCTGGTGTGGGAACAGGAGAGCCAGGAGTGAGGAGGAGCACGGGTGCCTGGCAGGATCAACAGACCGGTGGGAAGGAAACAGGTTAGCTGAGCTGGCGGGATCTCTGGAAAGCAGGCTCACAGGTAAACTGGATAGCAGAGCTGGCAGGATCTCTGGAAAGCAGGCTCACAGGTAAACTGGATAGCAGAGCTGGCAGGATCTCTGGAAAGCAGGCTCACAGGTAAACTGGATAGCAGAGCTGGCAGGATCTCTGGAAAGCAGGCTCACAGGTAAACTGGATAGCAGAGCTGGCAGGATCTCTGGAAAGCAGGCTCACAGGTAAACTGGATAGCAGAGCTGGCAGGATCTCTGGAAAGCAGGCTCACAGGTAAACTGGATAGCAGAGCTGGCAGGATCTCTGGAAAGCAGGCTCACAGGTAAACTGGATAGCAGAGCTGGCAGGATCTCTGGAAAGCAGGCTCACAGGTAAACTGGATAGCAGAGCTGGCAGGATCTCTGGAAAGCAGGCTCACAGGTAAACTGGATAGCAGAGCTGGCAGGATCTCTGGAAAGCAGGCTCACAGGTAAACTGGATAGCAGAGCTGGCAGGATCTCTGGAAAGCAGGCTCACAGGTAAACTGGATAGCAGAGCTGGCAGGATCTCTGGAAAGCAGGCTCACAGGTAAACTGGATAGCAGAGCTGACAGGAACTGGACAACGGCTTGGCAGACAGGTTCACAGGTAAACTGGATAGCAGAGCTGACAGGAACTGGACAACGGCTTGGCAAGCAGGTTCACAGGTAGGCTTAGATAGCAGAGCTGACAGGAACTGGACAACGGCTTGGCAAGCAGGTTCACAGGTAAACTTGGATAGCAGAGCTGACAGGAACTGGACAACGGCTTGGCAAGCAGGTTCACAGGTAAGCTTGGATAGCAGAGCTGACAGGAACTGGACACGGCTTGGCAAACAGGTTCACAGGTAAGCTTGGATAGCAGAGCTGACAGGAACTGGACACAGGAAACGGAACCACTGAATGGACTGGAAGCCAACAGGTGATCAGGCTCGTTACAGGGGTCAGACTGCAGACTGGATAGAGACTTAGCAAGGAACCAGAGTTCATCAAATAAGCCAGGTAATAGATCAGAACTAAGAGCAAGGTACAATGGATCAGGCAGGAGGATGGTCACAGGAAGCCGGGGTCGGGTACAGGCAGAAAGCTGGATGGTCTATAGCAAGCCGGGTCAAAGGAACAGGTATAACAGGATCAGGTTACTTTACAACACCACAACGCTGTAGAGCAGACAGCAAAGACCGTCTGCACAGGTCAGGCTTAAATAGGCCGGCTGGTGCTAACTAGGGCGCGCGCCCGTCTCCCTGTGCGCGGTTGTGCACGTGCCCGCGCCCGGGCGCGCATGCGCATGCGCATGCGCAATGGAATCTGAGGGCCGGGACGGCCCGGGTTTAGATTTCCAGTGGATACTAGAGGGGGGTCTCCATCACACAAACGTCGACCAAAAAGCTAGAAGTGTGGGAGAACACAGCTACTGGTAAGCTAATCAATGTATGCCTGCCTCATTTCCAAGACACCTTTTTTGTTTTTTTTTTTTTTTTTTTTGGTTGTTTTTAGGTGACGTGGATGTTGTGGAAGAAAAATCGCACTTTACCACAGAGAGTGCCCACGTACTCATCGGGGAGATAATGGTCTGCAATCGAGATCTAGATGACATAAAGCAAAACATCAATGATGTTCAACAAAAATTGAAGAACATCATTGATGTTTTAGGAAAAATCTGAAAACGCACCAAGTAATTAACACACATTTGTGGCTGTTTCTGAACACATTTGCAACTTAAGAACTGTGTGAAATTTGGAACATGCACACATTGTGTCCACATGTGCTAGCTCCCATCATGGTGGATGAATGACAACGTTTTTTTGGGGGTGCAACCACTTTACGAACTACTAAAGTGGTTGTGGTGAAGGGGTTGCACCCCCAAAAAACGTCCATTCATCCCCATGATGGAAAATTGCACTTTTGAAGATTCTAGGCATGTGTTTTACCATCTAATGCCCATTTTCAGACCCAAATTGTGTGCATGTTCTAAATTTCCACTTTCCAGGGGTGACCCCCCATGTGATGAAGGCAAGATCAAACACACTTTGAACATATAGTCATGTCTGATCTTGTCTTCACTTTAGAAAGTTGAACTTTCCGAGTTCCTAGGTTCTGTTTTGCTCCATGCCTGGTTTTACCAAATGCGGAATGTTTGTAAACAATGTTGTAAATAACCAAGATGTTGTCAGTTTTGGCAAGAAGTTTGTAAATGCACTTGTGAATGTGTTGCAAGTAAACTTTTGTCATTTTCTAAATGTGTGGCTTCCTTATTTAAAAACAAAAAAGCATTATGTATGTCAAATGTAAAGGATTTGGGGGGCAATGGGTGTTATTTACTAAAGGCAAGTCCAGTTTGCACTGCAAGTTTCTTTTCCAGGGCACTTTTGCACTGCACTTGTAGAGCATAGTGTATTTGACTTATGTAAATGACACCCACAGTGATTTGTTTGAAAACACGTAGCACACCATTTTTGGTAATACACACATTTCTGTCATGGTGATGAAAAGAGTATTTTGGGTGTCAGTTATGCACTACAAACCTTCTCTAGACCAAAGATTAGGTATCAAACACACAACATGAGAAGAATCTTTTTGGGAAGAAGAGACTGTTACCTCCTTTTGCCCAGAAAGTGCATTCCCACTGTCGAAGCTAAAGGGAAAAAATTTCAAGGTCAAATAAGCAATTATACGGAAATGACAAGAAATCATAGGTTGGTTTAAAAAATATATTTATTAAAAAATGCCTCTCACACAACGTCAGGCAGAGCAATGGCCCCCCTACCCACAAAGTAGTCCATATATTGCTTGCGGACCGCGCGGGCATTTAGAGGGGGCAAGCCTGGACGTGCCGCTTGAAGGGCTGTGAGGTCAGCATTTGGAGGGCCCTCCACATCTGGGCCAACGGGCACCACATAGTTGCTGTTGTGTCGTTTTAAAAAGTTGTGCAATATGCAACAAGCAAGAACTATGTGGTTCAGTTTGTATTCCGCCAAGTTAATAGCCGTCAAAAACAGGCGGAAGCGGCTGGCCAGGATTCCGAAGGTGTTCTCCACCACTCTGCGGGCTCTCGACAGCCTGTAATTGAAGACCCTCTGGTCTGGGGTGAGGGTCCTCATCGGGAAGGGCCTCATTAGATGGGGAGTCAACGCAAACGCTTCATCTGCGACAAAGACGAAGGGGAGTCCTTCAGCATTCTCCTCTGGAGGTGGCAAGCACAGACTGCCACTTTGGAGACGCCAGTAGAACTCCGTGTGCGCAATGGCACCACCATCCGAGATCCGGCCGTTCATCCCCGCGTCCACATACAAAAACTCGTATGTCGCCGACACCACCGCCAACATCACTACACTATTAAACCCCTTATAATTATAATAGTAGGACCCCGAGTTGGGCGGTGGGACGATGCGGACGTGTTTCCCATCAATTGCACCTCCGCAGTTAGGAAAGTCCCAACGGCTGGCAAAGTGGGAGGCCACAGTCTGCCATTCCTGTGGCGTGGAAGGGAACTGTGGAGTGAAACAAGAAAAAAAAATTAGTCACTTTGCACATAAACATTGCAAGCAGATTAGACACTAAACATCTTGGAACAAGATCAGACTTTTACATTTTAGGCTGGAAAGTATTTGCACAGAAAAGTAGAGGGTCCCCTTAGCAGATTACTCACCCCCTATCAATCCCCCCGCTTCTGATGGGCCATTGACAATAACTAGGGGTTTGGGGGGGGGGGGGGGTTGGACAGGTAACCCTCTGCACTTCAGTGATTGCCAAATGGCTCAATAATGTGTGCTAGTTTGGCCAGACCCTCCTTACTTAACACTATTGGCAGCCCACAGGAAAGATAAAATAACATTCAAAATCCACACCCCCCCCCCCCCCCCCAAAAAAAGAAACGCACATTTGGACATTCTGAAATTACCTAGCAAGCAAGCTAATAGGAGGGAAAGAACACAAAAAAAGAGGAAATGGAAAGTATGGAGCCAGCCCCTTGCACTACATGCTTTGCTGAATTCATCCCTAAAGATGCCCACTATAAAGAGGTAGGTATATAGTGTGTATTGACCTTGGGAAAGCCAGCAGATAGAGGATTGGTACCATCTGACAGAGCAGTTGGGGAGGGGGTTCAGAATGAATTGGGCACCCCCCCACCAACAAAAAGGGAAAAAAAAAGGGGCTCTACATGAACTAAACCACACAGCAAACATTTGTACATATTTTAGGGGGTGTTTGGGGGAAAACAATACTATGCAGCACACAAAATACATTGCTTAACCACTTCATTACCGCGCTATAGTCATATGACGCCCACAAGGTGGATCTACCATCCTGGGTGGGCGTCATATGACGTCCTCGCATTCCCGGCCGCCTGGCGTGCGCCCGCGGCATCGCTCGGGACACGGTGCAAGTGCCCGGCGGCCGCGATGTCCGCCGGGCACCCGCGATTGCCCGTTTAAAACAACGGGACCGTGCGGGACCGTGGAGCTGTGTGTGTGTAAACACACATCTCCAACACACAGCTCCACGTCCTGTCAGTGCAGAGGAGACCGATCATGTGATCCCAGTACGGAGGAACACATGATCTGTCTCCTCCCCTTGAGTCCCCTCCCCCACAGTTAGAATCACTTCTATTAGGGAACATATTAACCCCTCCAGCGCCCCCTAGAGTTAACCCCTTCCCTGCCAGTCACATTTACACAGTAATCATTTTATAGCAACGATCGCTGTGTAAATGTGAATGGTTCCAAAAATGTGTCAAAAGTGTCCGAAGTGTCCGCCGCAATGTCGCAGTCACGAAAAAAAAAATCGCAGATCGCCGCCATTACTAGTAAAAAAGAAAAAAAAATTCAATAAATCTATCCCCTATTATGTAGACACTATAACTTTTGCACAAACCGATCAATATACGCCTATTGCGATTTTTTTTTACCAAAAATATGTAGAAGAATACGTATCGGCCTAAACTGAGGAAAAAAATAGTTTTTTTTTTTAAAAAAATGGGATATTTATTATAGCAAAAAGTAAAAAATATTGTGTTTTTTTTTTCAAAATTGTCGCTCTTCTTTTGTTTATAGCGCAAAAAATAAAAATCGCAGAGGTGATCAAATACCACCAAAAGAAAGCTCTATTTGTGGGAAAAAAAGGACGTCAATTTTGTTTGGGTGTAACGTCGCACGACCGCGCAATTGTTAGTTAAAGCGACGCAGTGCCGAATCGCAAAAAGTGCTCTGGTAAGGAAGGGTGTTTAAAAGCCCTGTATTGAAGCGGTTAAGTGACTAGGCCATAGGTGTCTATTGGGGCAGAAGAGCATGCTGGGGAGGTAAGTGAAGGGAAAAATGCATGAAGGAGAAAAGGGGCACAGCATATTAGAGCATATTGCAATCATGGTAATTAGGGAAGGAGGTCAAAAATACAAGACATTAGCAAACAGAGCATACATAGAAGGGAATAGTAAAGTAGAAATGTTACCCTAATATAGTCCTCCTGCAGGACCTGGATGATGGCAGAACAGGTCTCTGGAATAATGATTCCCAGGGCCTGGGGAGAGATACCTGAAGAGAACTTCAAATCCTGAAGGCTTCTCCCTATCGCCAAGTACCTCAACGTAGCAACAAGCCTCTGCTCCGGAGTGATGGCTTGTCTCATGCAGGTATCCTGCCGGCTGATAAAAGGGGTCAGCAAAGCCAAAAGACAGTGAAATACGGGGTCCGTCATCCGGAGAAAGTTCCTGAAATCATCAGGATTATTCTCCCGGATCTCACGAAGCAAAGGCATGTGCGAGAACTGATCACGCTGAAGCAACCAATTCTTGGTCCACATAATCCTCGTCACTCTGTTCATGGACGGGTCTTGGCTCAAAGCTAAAAGCCCGACACCAATTCCGCGTACAGCACGAACTCGGCGACGAGTACGCACGGGAAACATCGCTCAGAAGGTCACAAAAGGTCGGCTGGTCAGAACGGACAAGCAGAAAGCACCGATAAACAGCAAGGCCTGAAAGAACGAAATGAATACCAGAAACGAGCAGGCAATAAGCAGTGAAAATCAAAGCGTCCTATATCAAGATATAGGCCGCAATGACCAACAAATGCGAACTGACTACACGCACTAATAAACAGATACGCACGACAAGCACAAACTGAAGAGCAGTAACGATCTGAGTCACAAAACTGAGAAGCGCGAATCTTAAGTCCCCAAACTTCAACTAACTCACGATAAACACGGGATCAGCAGAAGGAGCCCAACGGGTGCCTGACGTGGTGCTGAACTTCCCTTTTCTAGTCTCGTGGAAGACGACTTACGTCACGACGTTCTTGTAGACCGGAAATTCCGACAACGTTGTCCGACCGTGTGTACGCAACACCAACATCGGACAAAGTACGACGGACAGGATCCGACGGACCTGGTCCTCGGATAATCCACGCGTGTGTATGGGGCTTTACAGTGCAAGGGCAATGCTGCAGACCTTGATGTAAGTGGGAACTCTGATGTAAAGGGAATGTAGTGGACTCTGATATAAGGTGGTCTCTAGTCCCCAGAGCCCCCCCCTTACATCAGAGTTCCCCCTTAGATAATGATCTGCGGTGTTCTCCTTTATATAAGCGTTCCCTTTCACTGTAAGGGGAGAATCCTGCAGACTCTGATGTAAGGGGGAACTCTGTAGTGGCTGGGTTATAGTAACCTGACCTGCATGTAAATAGGGAAATATGTTTTTTGACTTTTGTTTAACTTAAAGACGTTGCTAATAGCACTAGCTATATGTTTATAGTTTAAATATTAATATTTGCGCTGTTTAGCACTGAAAACAGTCTTTTTAGGTACATTTTTGCACCTTCTATTCAGGAATTGAATGCTAAAGGCACATTTTGTTACTGATTTCTTTATCACATTAAACAGTGCTAAGAAATCCTTTTATGCTCCGTACACAGGGTCGGATTTTCCGACGGAAAATGTCCTATCGGACCATGTTGTCGGAAATTCCGACTGTGTGTGGGCTCCATCGGACTTTTTCCGACGGAAAAAGTTTGAGATCCTGCTCTCAAATTTTCTGACAACAAAGTCCTATCGGACTTTTTCCGAACGTGTGTAGCGAATTCCGACGGACAAAGTGCCACGCATGCTCAGATCACATTACAAGACCAAAGCTATTGGCTACTAGCCTCTACGTAGTCCCGTCGTACGCAACAAACGTCACTACGTTCAGGATGATCGGATTTTCTGACAACTTTGTCCGACCGTGTGTATGCAACACCAGTGTCGGACAAAATCCGTCGGAAAAAATCTGACGGATTTTGTGGTCGGAATTTCCGACCGTGTGTACGGGGCATTAGACAACCAAACTGTATGTTTTAAATGTACTGCAGGTCCCCTTTAATGGAGCCAAACGTTTGCCTAATTCATTTGTGCATTGGCCTTCCTCCCTGTAAAGTTTATGGTCAGCTTAAGGGCCCAAAACTGACAAATTGCCATGAACTTTATAAGACACTCAATATGTCAGCTCTATATAAATGAATAAAACAAACTATTACACTTTAAATCATATATTCTCCTTTGATGGAACATTTCAAACTCGTTACAATTACCAAAGCCAGTGTTTTCCAATAAAATCTGCCTGGCTGCATTTAGTATTTTAATGTACCTTTTTTTTTTCTACAGATTATAAAAGCATTATGACCCATGTATGTAGCAGATTTATTCTCACAGTCACTGTCCACCTGGACTATTGTTTAAGCTGTGCATGTTATAGTTACATTGTTTAAAGACGTCAGACGGTGTATTAAAGAACTGGCTGCGGAGGCCTTAATGACATTGCCAGATTGTCAATGAAGTGATTTCTGAGACTTTATGTCCGTAATGAAAATAAACAAATCCAGAGTATTAAATTATCTTTTAACACTGAATTTTCTGCATGCAGTTGAAATTATATGTCTTATAGGACACTCCTGAAGAAGACTGAGTAGTTTGCAATAGTTTAGTTTATATACTGTATATCTATATACACACTATATTACCAAAAGCATTGGGACACCGGCCTTTACACGCACATGAACCTTAATGGAATCCCAGTCTTGGTCCGTAGGGTTTAATATTGAGTTGGCTCACCCTTTGCATCTATAACAGCTTCAACTCTTTCTGGGACATTTGTCCACAAGGTTTAGGAGTGTCTATGGGAATGTTTGACCATTCTTCCAGAAGCACATTTTGTGAGGTCAGGCACTGATGTTGGACGAGAAGGCCTGGCTCGCAGTCTCTGCTCTAATTGATCCCACAGATGTTCTATCGCATTGAGGTCAGGACTCTGTGCAGGCCAGTCAAGTTTCTCCACCCCAAACTCACTCATACATGTCTTTATGGACCCTGCTTGTGCACTGGTGTGGAGTCATGTTGGAACAGGAAGGGGCCATCTCCAAACTGTTCCCACAAAGTTGGGAGCACGAAATTGTCCAAAATGTTTTGGTATGCTGACACCTTAAGTTCCCTTCACTGGAACTAAAAAGCCAAGCCCAACCCCTGAAAAACAACCCCTCACCATAACCCCCCTCCACTAAATGATTTGAACCAGTGCATAAAGCAAGGTCCATAAAGACATGGATGAGTGTTTGGGATGAATTAGAGCGGAGACTGTGAGCCAGGCCTTCTTATCCACATGTGTCTGACCTCGCAAATTCTGGAAGAATGATTAAACATTCCCATAGACACACTCTTAAACCTTGTGGACAGCCTTCCCAGAAGAGTTGAAGCTGTTAGAGCTACAAAGGGTGGGCCAACTCAATATTGAACCCTACGGACAAAGACTGGGATGCCATTAAAGTTCATGTGTGTAAAGGCTGGTGTCCCAATACTTTTGGTAATTTAGTGTAGCTACACACCCCTGTAAAAATGAAAAATTTCTGAGATGTAAAAAAATCAGACCAAGATAAATCACTTCTGAATTTTTTTCCGGCTTTAATATGACCTATGCAATTCAATTGAAAACAAACTTAAATATTTAAAGGAGAAAAAAATAAAAATGTAAAACTTACAATAATGTGGTTGCATAACTTTGCACACCCTTAAACTAATACTTTGTTGGAGCACCTTTTCATTTTGTGACAGCAGTCAGTCTTTTAGGGTAATGCCGCGTACACACGGTCGGAATTTTCGTTGGAAAAAGCTCTGATGGTTTTCCCGTCTGAATTCCGATGGAATTTCGCTCAAACTGTCTTGCCTACACACGGTCACACCAAATTCCGACGGTCAATAATACCACGCCTTAAAAAACGTTTGACTGCACTATAAAAGGGAAGTTTAATGCTTCTGAGCATGCGTCAAATTGTTTCCGAGCATGCGTCGGAATTTTGCGTGTCGGAATTGCATACACACGATCGGAAAATCCGATAGAAAGGTTTTCCATCGGAAAAATTAAGAACAGGTTCTCAATCCAAAGTCCGTCGGAAATTCTGACAGAAAAAGACCGATGGGCATACACACGGTCGGAAAATCCGATGAAAAGCTCCCATCGGACTGTTTCCATCGGAAAATCCGACCGTGTGTACGCGGCATAAGAGTCTATCAGCATGGCACATCTTGCCTTGGGAATCTTGGCCATCTCCTGTGCACAGCCTTCTTCAGGTCACCCCACAGATTTTCAGTTGGATTGGTTGGGGCTCTGGCTGGGCCATTCCGAAACATTGATCTTCTTCTGGTAAAGCCATTTTTTAGTTGATATGGAGGTATGCTTTGGGTTGTTGTCGTGTTGGTGAAATTCCTCTTCATCTTCAGTTTTTTAGCAGAGGCCTGAAGGTTTTGTGCCAACGTTGACTGATTTTTGAAACTGTTCATAAGACCCTCAACCTTAACCACTTCAGCCCCGGACCAATTGGCAGCCAAAGGACCAGGCCCCTTTTTGCGATTCGGCACTGTGTCGTTTTAACTGACAATTGCGCGGTCGTGCGACGTGGCTCCCGAACAAAATTGGCGTCCTTTTTTTCCCACAAATAGAGCTTTCTTTTGGTGGTATTTGATCGCCCCTGCGGTTTTTATTTTTTGCGCTATAAACAAAAATAGAGCGACAATTTTGAAAAAAATGCAATATTTTTTACTTTTTGCTATAATAAATATCCCCCAAAAATCTATAAAAAAATATTTTTTTTTCCTCAGTTTAGGCCGATACGTATTCTTCTACATATTTTTGGTAAAAAAAATCGCAATTAGCGATTATTGATTGGTTTGCGCAAAAGTTATAGCGTTTACAAAATAGGGGATAGTTTTATAGCATTTTTATTAATATTTTTTTTTTTACTAGTAATGGCGGCGATCAGCGATTTTTATTGTGACTGCAACATTATGGCGGACACTTTTGACACATTTTTGGGACCATTGTCACTTATACAGAAATCAGTGCTATTTAAAATGCACTGATTCCTATGTAAATGACAGTGGCAGTGAAGGAGTTAACCACTAGGGGGCGGGGAGGAGTCAGTGTGACGTGTTGTGTCTTTTTTTACAGTAGGGGGCGTGGCTGACGTCTGACGTCATTGATCGGCTGTTCCCGATGACAGGGAACAGCAGATCAGTGACAGGCAGAGTAGGAAGCACGGGGAGAGGTTTGTTTACACATACCTCTCCCTGTTCTTCAGCTCTGTGACCCGATTGCGGGACACCAGCGGCGATCGGGTCCGCTGGTCCCGCAGCCACAGTCACGGAGCTTAGGATCGGGTCGTGAACACGCCGCCGTGTCAGATTATGAGGCCATCTCCTGTGCACAGCCTTCTTCAGGTCACCCCACAGATTTTCAGTTGGATTGGTTGGGGCTCTGGCTGGGCCATTCCGAAACATTGATCTTCTTCTGGTAAAGCCATTCTTTTGTTGATTTGGAGGTATGCTTTGGGTTGTTGTCGTGTTGGTGAAATTCCTCTTCATCTTCAGTTTTTTAGCAGAGGCCTGAAGGTTTTGTGCCAACGTTGACTGATTTTTGAAACTGTTCATAAGACCCTCAACCTTAAAGAGGGAGTCCGGCGAATTTTTTTTTTTTTTAAAGTCAGCAGCTACAAATACTGCAGCTGCTGACTTTTAAAATATGGACACTCACCTGTCCAGCGTGCCCGCGATGTCGGCCCCCGAAGCCCGATCTGCCGATCGGCTCTCGGGTGCTGCCGCCGCCATCTTCGGTATGGGAATCAGGAAGTGAAGCTTTGCGGCTTCACTTCCTGGTTCCCTACTGCGCATGCGTGAGTCATGTTGTGCAATAAGGATGGTCCCTGCTGTCTCTGGGATCTGTGTGTTTCCCAGCAGACAGCGGGGGCCCCGCAGGAAGTGGCATAAAAGCTGCAGAATCTGCGGCTATCTATGCCCAGAAGTGGGTGCAGATACCTGTATTATACAGGTATCTGCACCCCCCTCCCCCCTGAAAGGTGCCAATTGTGGCACCGGAGGGGGGGAGGATTCCGATGAGCGGAAGTTCCACTTCAGGGTGGAGCTCCGCTTTAACTAAATTTCCAGATGAAGAAAAATAGTCCCAAAGCATAATGCTGCCACCACATGTCTCACTGTGGGCTTTGCATTTTCTTGGTGATGCATTATTGTTGGTTTTTGCACCAAACATACTTTTTGGAAATATGGACAAAAATTTCAATATTGGTCTCATCAGACCATAACACATTTTCCTGTATGCTTTTGGCAGACTTGATGTAGGATTTTGTGAAATTGTTTTTCTTAGTAAGAAAGGGCTTCCATTGCACCACTTTACCCCGCAGCCCAAACATATGAAGATTACGGGAGATTGTTGTCAAATGAAGTAGACAACCAGTACTTGCCAGAAATTCCTGCAGCTCCTTAAGGGCTCTTTCACACGGACGGACCGTATGTCCGTTTTTCATCCTTCCGTTTTCGGATGAAAAACGGACATACAGGTATCCCTATGGGATAGCGGGTGTCAGCGGATGAGCATCCGCTGACACCCGCTCTCGTCCGTGCCCGCAATGCTCCGTTTCTGCAGACGGAGGAAAACCCAATTTTTTCATCCGTCTGCAGAGCGGATCGGATGACGACGGACTCTACGTAGGGGAGAGAGCGGCGCTCTGACAGGTCCGTCCCTGCACGGAGTGCAGAGACGGACCTGTCATCTTCCTGCTCAGCGGAGATCGCTCCGGCGATCCCCGCTGAGCAAGCGGCTATCCACGGGGCGGATCTGCACTGATCCGCCCCGTGTGAAAGAGCCCTTAATGTTTCTGTAGGCCTCTTGGCAGCCTTCTAGACCTTGCTTAGTGGGGTGCCCCCTAAAAAATTTTTTTAAAAGTCAGCAGCTTCAAATACTGCAGCTGCTGACTTTTAATAATCGAACACTTACCTGTCCCAGGGTCCAGCGGTGTGGGGGAACAAAGCCCCCCCTCGTTCCCCACTCCGCTTGTGGCACCGGCATTACTTACTGTGGGCACCCGGCTGTGGCTTCACAGCCAGTCGTCTGAGACCTGTCACGTGTCCCAGATGACTGACTGCGCCGAGGGTAAATGATGTCACTGCCCCGGGCACTGAGGGAGGCAGACTACGAGGGACCCCCTAGCAACAGGCATTTAGAGGTGAGTTACATTTTTTTTTCCAATTATTTTTTTTTTTTATATTTTTAGGAATTTTAAGCAATTTTTTATTTTTTGGGGGAAACACCACTTCAAATTTGACTTTGGCATACGTTTTATTAGGTAGATTAAAGAAGTTGTAGAGGCAGAAGTTTTTTTATCTTAATGCATTCTATGCATTAGGATAAAAAGCCTTCTGTGTGCAGTAGCCCCCCTCAGCCCCCCTAACACTAACCTGAGGTCCCTCTCTGTCCAGCAATGTCCATGAGTGTCTCAGCAATCTGATATTCTCCTTGCTGATTGGCTGAGACACAGCAGCGTTGCCATTGGCTCCCACTGCTGTCAAAGTCAGCTCGCCAATCAGGGCAGAGAGGGGGCGGGGTCAGGTCAGAGCTGAATGAACACAGGGAGCTTTGATTAGGCTCGGGTGCCCCTATAGCAAGCTGCTAGGGAGGGATGTAGGGATATATGAAAGAAAGTAATGAGGGGGTATGTGGAGATATCCCCACTCCTCTCTCTGTGTGGACAAAATGGAACAGTGCAGGAGA
The DNA here is from genome assembly GCA_028564925.1 of Lithobates sylvaticus. NCBI lineage: Eukaryota > Metazoa > Chordata > Amphibia > Anura > Ranidae > Lithobates > Lithobates sylvaticus. Next base: position 470,399,826 of record CM053030.1, read on the forward strand.
ATGGGGAAAGGTGAAGTGAAAAAGAAAAAGACAGAGAGAGGAGTGGGGATATCTCCACATACCCTCTCATTACTTTCTTTCATATATCCCTACATTTCACTATATGCACACTGTGGTTATTTTGCACCATAATTACTTATTATCGTATATCATTATGTATTACAGCCACCCTTTGGATTCACTACCCCTATCACAGTCCTTGATGACTACTAATCTTGCTATTTATCTTTCTACGTGGTCTGTGGTCTGCCCCGCCTTGCCGCTTGGTTACCTCCTCAGCTCCCGGGGGGATACTATATCCATCCCCCAGTGCCTCCTACCATCATGAATATCACTACATACGCCTAATACCACTACATTATATACCCTTAGGTAAGAGTGTCAAGTATAATGTAAAAAAGACCGCGCTGACCTAAAAAGTAGACCTAAAATATATAAAACAGGCTGCAGTAATAGGGAGATAACCAAATAACAGAGAACAGAAAAAAACTGCGCCACAACATGTAATTAAAAAAGAACTAATGAAATTAAACTTTAAACAGGATAGTAACTGAGTGGGATTTCACAGGCATATTAGTAGTCCATAGAAGAGGGCAAAAAAGATGGTGAACAGAAGTCTATGTAATCTATGATGAATCCACTTCTTCACGATAACACCTTAGTGCACACAAATCCAACAGGTGAATCCCACCACCAGTAATCGAAGCTGCTTACCAGAGAGCAGCTATCAGAAAGCACAGCTCCTCATACACAGGATATAACGTCCAGCACCACACTTCCCCAGATGAATAAAGCACAAGCCTCAAAACTCAGCAGTCAGTAAATGCTCGGCGATCAATGGGTAACATCATGGACCATGTGGATTAAAATGAGGAGACCATAGCGTGATACAGTAAAAGCAATGGGTTTTAATAAGAAACAAGCAGTACAAAGTACTCACATTTGAGCAGATAAGTAATGCTTTTTTAAAAAATGCCGGCCGGCATGCATGGAGCCCTTCCTCCTCGTCTCAGGTGCGGTGACGTCACTGCACGTCCTCCCAGATGCATTTCATCTTCATAAGACGTCAAGGCCAGAACTTTCTGCTCCTTTTCCCTCTGCTAGAATCAAATTTCATTAATTATAATTCTATATTATTTTATAGGTTATCTCAATTAGCTGCTCCTGATGAGTGGACTAACTTCCACGAAACGCGTCGAGCATACATACTTGATGTCATGTCACAGCAATCATGCATTGATCACGGGTGTATAATATTTGAGTCATTTATTTTATCCTGATTTTATTCCGATCATGTACAAACCTTTTGGATGTAGTGTCAATACTATTATCATTGATCATGTGCTACAGTATTTATTATGCTACCATTATATGATAATGTGATGTATTATGCTATTTTCTAATGTGATGAACTATCATGCCTTATTGACTTTAATGTCTGCATTATTGATTGCACTATGCTCCCATGGGCTATCAATAAATATTTCTAATTTAAAAACATTTTTTCTACATTTATGACTCAAATATGCCCTAGTGTTGTGTTTCACATAAAGTCCCAATTGTCCCGTCTGCCCCCATTTCCCCCTTTTTCCCATACCAATAGGGATGGAGGTCAATGCACTGGATGGTCAGGATCTCATTTAAAGTCCCACAATGTTCCTCTTTTTTCAGAGTTAAAGATGCTGCAGCTAAAGCGAAATGACAAAAAAAAGTCGCAGCTGTGAAGTAAAGCATCACAGCTACGGCATTCGTACAGCCCTGTCCAAATGTATTTGTAAGATTTGGATCAGGGACATGCGGTGAGGTCAGTGGCTGGCTGGTGAGGCACTGGTTAGTATCAGAGCCAGATACACACAGGTTACATACGCCGCAATTGTTAGAGCGAGAACAATAATTCTAGCACTAGACCTCCTCTGTAACTCTAAACATGTAACCTGTAAACTTTTGTAAACGTTGCCTATGGAAATTTTTAAGTACTGAAGTTTAGCACCATTCCACAATTGTCCAAAATTGTAAAGTGTGACATGTTAGGTATCTATTTACTCGGGATAACATCATTTTTCATAGTATACAAAAAAAATCGACCTAACTTTAGTGTTTTTTTATTTATTTTTTATTCGTGAAACAGTTTCTTTCCCAAAAAAAACACGTTTGAAAAATTGCTGCGCAAATAGCGTCAGCTAAAACAATATATATAATGTTTGAGTGTTCTGAGTAATTTTCTAGCAAAAGAATTATGATTTTTACATGTAGGAGAGTAGTGTGAGAATTGGCCTGGTGGTGAGGGGTTAATTACCATAAGTAAGTAATATACAAATAATTATTATATATTGTTTTTAAGGTAATTTACTATATTTTCAAAAACTGTACTCAAGCAGGTGGCTTAATAGACAAATTACTGACGTTTGAAGTTATAACTTCCAACCAGAAATTTCACAATAAATAGATAAATAATAAATTATTATCTTATAACATACAGTATAGCATAATATATGATTTAGCTTGATTAAAACAGTACCTTTTCAGCAGCAGAAGATTCTCATTCTCCCACTTAACTGTGTGAGAAAAACATGGGATTGTGGGTAAATCTAATGCCGCGTACACACGGACGGAATTCTCGTCGGAAAAAGCTCTGATGGTTTTCCCGTCGGAATTCCGATGGATATTTCGCTCAAACTGTCTTGCCTACACACGGTCACACCAAATTCCGATGGTCAGTAACACAGCGGCATAAAACACATTCGACAGCACTATAAAAGGGAAGTTTAATGCTTCCGAGCATGCGTTGAATTGTTTCCGAGCATGCGTCAGAATTTTGCGTGTCGGAATTGCATACACACGATCGGAAAATCCAATAAAAAGGTTTTCCGTCGGAAAAATTGAGAACAGGTTCTCAATCCACAGTCCGTCGGAAATTCCGACAGAAAAACACACACGGTCGGAAAATCCGTTGAAAAGCTCCCATCGGACTGTTTCCATCGGAAATTCCGACCGTGTGTACACGGCATTATACCTATAAACCCATGTTTTTTCCTCTAATTAAGAGGGCTGGGCAGGAGCATGCATATTTTAGACACATGCCCCTTCTATGACACTGCAGCATTTTAATTGGACAGCTGGGGCCAGTGGTACTTTACCATTGGTCCAAGGCTCCAAGCTGTCCATTGAGCTGACAGGAAGTGAGAGGCACTGTGAGCTCATCCTCTCAGTCTGCTGCAAACAGTGTGCAGCTTGTATTTAAACTGGCTTCCGACAGGCTGCACAAGGAGCCCAGTATCTCCAGAACCATAGGTCCTAGGAGCCCAACATTGTGACCAGTGGTGGGGTAGGTCTTCGACCACCTACCCCCCCCCCCAAATCAATAATTTTGTTTTTGTTTTTTTGGCAAATGGGCCTATCTTAAGGTAAGGGGCCTGGAGCTGCAGCTCCAATAGCCCCTATGTTGATCCGGCCCTGTCAAATCCCAAAGGATGATGAAGAACTGGGAGTTTCTAATGCTAAACTATCTCTTTGGTCTCCCTATTCCAACAGGCTGCAGGGTAGGGGGTATTGTATTGACACCCTGCACTTTTACTCCTGCACAAAGTATAGCTTGCAATCAAAACAATTACCAAGCACACATGATATACACAATATACTGTATGCCACTCTGGAAAAATTTGATCTTGCCAGGACCTTCTAACTTGGAGGGATTTAAGTATTGGGGAGTAAAAGTGGGACCGCTGCCTGGTTGACGCCACCTTCAAATTCGGTGATGTGAGTTTATCCCAGTGGGGTAATCACGCACGGAGGGCTGCATCCATCCATCTATTTCTATGGTGCCACTTCCACAGGGGAGGATATTCCAGTGATCCAGATCTCTGGCTTCGTGCATTGTAAACAATGCGTATTAGACCGCTATTAAGGGGCCACACTTCCCATGGTAAGCGTGGTGTGAAATCATTTGCTGGTAACACTTCTACTATTTTTTTCACCACTTTCATGGCATGTGGGACTTCTCATTTTGATTGCTCTAAAGTACCTTCCGTATATACTTGAGTATAAGCCGACCCGAATATAAGCCGAGGCACCTAATTTTACCACAAAAAACTGGGAAATCTTATTGACTCGAGTATAAGCCTAGGGTGAGAAATGCGCAGCTACTGTAAGTGGAAAAGAGGGTCAACAATGCCCATTTGCAGCCTCACTGTGCCCATTTGCAACCATAGGTCCCCCGAACTTCAAACTTGGTAGTTAAGGGTTCCTAGATGCCCCTAGCTGCAGCCAAAATTTGGGGACCCGAAATGACATTGCTGCAGATGGACACAGTTGACCGAATTTGGGGCCCCGTATCTCGAGGCCACTTGGTGCTAGAACTCCCCTTCTAACTTGTAGGGATTTGAGTATTGGAGGAAAGATGGCATAACTTTACTTCATCAAATTTACCAGAATAACATACTTCAATCTTTTCAGTCACTATCAGAAGAATATGGCCTTTCTAAACATTCCTTCTTTCAATACCTGCAATAATGTCATGTTCCTTACCCCAGGCACAATCCCACAAATCTCCACTAATATTTACCCCCTCTCCAACACTTACTTTAGTGGCACATACCACAGCTAGCAAAAAAAGGATTGATAGCTGATGAATATTCCACCCTCCTTTTATCCATAAACTACTTCAGCCCCTGAAGGATTTGCCCCCTTAATGACCAAGGCCATTTTTTGCACTACGGCACTGCGTTGCTTTAACTGACAATTGTGCGGTCTTGCGACGCTGTACCCAAACAAAATTTACGTCCTTTTTCTCCCACAAATAGAGCTTTCTTTTGGTTGTATTTGATCACCTCTGTGATTTTAATTTTTTGCGCTATAAACAAAAAAAGACTGACAATTTTGAAATTTTTAACTTTGTGCTATAATACATATGCAAAAAAATATATAAAAAAACAAATTTATTCATCAGTTTAGGCCGATATATATTCTTCTCGATATTTTTGGTAAACAAAAATCAAAATAGATGTATATTGATTGGTTTACGCAAAAGTTATCGCTTCTACAATCTATGGGATAGATTTAGGGACTTTTCTTTTTTTATTGTTTTTACTGGTAATGGCGGTGCTCTGTGATTTTTAGCGGGACTGCGACATTGCGGCGGACAAATCTGACCCAAAATTACTCTTTTTGGGGACCAGTGACATTATTACATTGATCAGTGCTAATAAAAATGCACTGATCCATGTAAAAATTACACTGGCAGGAAAGGGGTTAAGTGTGTTCCCTGGGTGTGTTCTAACTGTAGGGGGGATGGGCTACCAGGGACATGACAGAGATCACTGCTCCCGATCACTGGGAACAGAAGATCTTTGACATGTCATCTGGCAGAACGGGGAATCTCCTTGTCCACATAGGCAGTTCCTTGTTCTGCCTCTTACACTGCAATCATGGGTCGCCGGCAGACATCGAGTATGCCGGACCCACGGGCACGCTTCCGCTATCTCCTATGCAAAGACCGACGTACACCTACGGCCGACATGCCGGAGTATAATGACTAATTCATATTGGAGGCAAGACCTTGGTCCCATTGACACTGATCAATGGGACAGGCCTTAGCAATTACCTCCAAAGTTTTACCGTTGTCCTTGCTCAAGTGTACACAATTACTTATACTCCACAAGGTATACCACACACTGCAAAACCTTTTCTCGGGGCAGTCCTGAATTACTCAATTGTACAAGATGCTTTGAGAAGAGGGAAATGTAATCCACATGTTGTGGAGATGTCTGAAATTATTTCGATACAGTTCATCTATCTATTTCAAACCTTAAAAGCACTGTACTCATTACAACTGCCCTGGAACCTAAAATAGGTTCATTAGGCATTCTCCCCATGGATCTAGTTCATAAATCTCTACAACTAAAGCCCGGCCACAGATGGTTTGAATATCTGCCAGTTCAGCAGGAATCGGGCGAGATTCAAACCATCTATGGGCAGGCTGTTGTACCCAAGACGATCCATCGATTGACTTGGGTACAACCAGCATGTTGCATGTTGCATGTTGCATTGTTGCCAGCAGCTATAGCCACTAGGAATTATCACTGTGTTTTCCTGGCAGGGATGGCTGCTTGTGTCCCCCCCCCCCCCCCCCCCAGGAGTACACAATAGCTCCGCAAGAGGGATTTCCCCATCAGCACATTCGGTGTCAAACAAAACCAGCTCATGCCGACATACGTCGCCCGTCACGAGCTCTGTGATATTGTCTCATGGAGAGGAAGAACGTGGGAAATGCTGATGTGAACAAGCATTTCCCCATTCTTCCTAGTGACAGGACACTGATCACAGCTCCCTGTGATCGGGAGCGGTGATCAGTGTCTTGTCACACGTAGCCCACCCCCCCACATTTAGAATCACTCCCTAGGACACACTTAACCCCTGCCGCGCCCCCTAGTGGTTAACCCCTTCACTGCCAGTCACATTTACACAGTAATCAGTGCATTTTTAATCGCACACTGATCGATGTATAAATGTGAATGGTCCCAAAATAGCACCAAAAGTGTCCGATGTGTCCGCCACAATGTCGCAGTCATGATCAAAATCGCAGATTGCCGACATTACTAGTAAAAAAAAAAAAATGATTAATAAAATTGCCATAAAACTATCCCCTATTTTGTAGACGCTATAACTTTTGCGCAAACCAATCAGTAAACGCTTATTGCGTGTTTTTTTTTTTTTTTACCAAAAATATGTAGAAGAATACGTATTGGCCTAAACTGAGGGAAAAAAAAACATTTTTTATATTTTTTGGGGATATTTATTACAGCAAAAAATGTGTTTTTTTCAAAATTGTCGTTCTTTTTTTGTGTATAGCGCACAAAATAAAAACCGCAGAGGTGATCAAATACCACCAAAAGAAACCTCTATTTGTGGGGAAAAAAAGAATTCGATTTTTTTTTTCTTTTATAGAGATCGATACATCAGACCAAAAAGAACGACAATTGAGTAGGAAGGAGGGATAAGGTATGGGACTGTGTGACATCAGCTAAGAAAAGTCAAGCAAGCAAAAAGATTTTGGCTACCAGCCAATGAGATTCTGAAAACTGTAATAAGGGCTGATAGATCTACATTTATTTCTTTACTTTTGATGTGGACATTAAAGGGCCATCTATAGAGACCTTATCTTTTGTGTCTATGGAGATATACGGTACTGCCAAACTGCTCTCATTTCCATAAACCACAAAATATTGATATGAATATATTATTGATCGTTCCTTAATTACTTTTCCAGCTGCTTTGTATCGCCACTAAAAACTCACAAGAGAGAAGAAAGTTTTAGGAAGGCAGGAAAAGTTACCATAAGATATTCTTATTACCCAATAATTTATACAGTAAGTTGAAACACATGCGGAGAGGTTTAACGTGGTTATTAAGAGAATATTTCTTGTAATAAACCGGGGCAGGTTGCTCTCTATGAGTTGGTGGATTTTCTTCAGAGTGTTCAGTGAGCTACTTCTGCTACTAGAGGGAAAGCCATTCCGTAGAGAAGAACTGATGTAAAGGCCGGGAGGAACTCGTTGCTTTCCAGTCCTTTTATAAAATTTAAATTTCACAGCTATTCTTAGCATATTACCAGCATTTAGTTCTACCTAAACCCCCCAAATCGATCATTTATTTATTTATTTTTTATTTTTTGTGTGTGATTTTAATTTTATTTGCAAATGGGCCTATCTTAAAGGGGTTGTAAAGGTACATGTTTTTTCACCTTAATGCACTTACTTACCTGAGCCCTCGAAAGTCCCGCGTCGAGAACGCGCTGGCTTCTCGACCAGGCTTCTCAGCTCTTCTGGAAAATTTTAATTTCACAGCCATTCTTAGCATATTACCAGCATTTGGCTCTCAAAAAACAGTCTTTAACCACTTAAGCTCCGGACCAATTTGCAGCCAAAGGACCAGGCCCCTTTTTGCGATTCGGCACTGCCTCGCTTTAACTGACAATTGCGCGGTCGTGCGCCGTGGCTCCCAAACAAAATTGGCGTCCTTTTTTCCCACAAATAGAGCTTTCTTTTGGTGGTATTTGATCACCTCTGCGGTTTTTATTTTTTGCGCTATAAACAAAAATAGAGCGACAATTTTGAAAAAAATGCAATATTTTTTACTCTTTGCTCAAATAAATATCCCAAAAAAAAAATATAAAAAAAACATTTTTTTCCTCAGTTTAGACCGATACATATTCTTCTACATATTTTTGGTAAAAAAAAATCGCAATTAGCAATTATTGATTGGTTTGTGCAAAAGTTATAGCGTTTACAAAATAGGGGATAGTTTTATAGCATTTTTATTATATTTTTTTTTTTTTTTTTTTTACTAGTAATGGCGGCGATCAGCGATTTTTATTGTGACTGCGACATTATGGCGGACACATCGGACATTTTTGACACATTTTTGGGACCATTGTCATTTATACAGCAATCAATGCTATTTAAATGCATTGATTCCTGTATAAATGACAGTTGTAGTGAAAGAGTTAACCACTAGGGGGAGGGGAGGGGTTATGGGCTGTGAAGTGTGTGTTTTTTTTACATTAGGGGGCGGGGCTGACGTCTGACGTCATTGATCGGCTTTCCCGATGACCGGGAACAGCCGATCAATGACAGGCAGAGTAGGAAGCGCGGGGAGAGGTTTGTTTACACAGACCTCTCCCCGTTCTTCAGCTCTGTGACCCGATCGCGGGACACCAGCGGCGATCGGGTCCGCTGGTCCCGCGGCCGGGGTCACGGAGCTCCTGACCGGGTCGCGAGTGCGCCGCTGGCCATTCTGCCGCAGTATATCTGCGTGAGGCGGTTGGGAAGCGGTTAAAGTGCAATGTCCACCTAAAACATTTTTTGTTTAAGATAGAGTGGGAAAGGATTAGAAGCCCTGTCCGGATTTTACTACTATCCAGGGCTGATGAAAAGTGAAAGAAAATCTCCAACAGGGATACATACAGCAATAAAAAGCTTAGATGGGTTCAGGCCTTCCTTTACTCTACTAAAAGTACTTCTATCCCTGTTGATGATTTTTCCCTCACTTCTTTTCTGGTGAAACCGCTGTCACTGTTGTACAAAGTGTAGGAAAATCATGTGGGAGCCCAAGATAGCAGTAAAACCTTGATAGGGGTTCAATGTTTTTTTCCCCACTCTATCCAAAGCTGAATAAAAAAGTTTGGGCTGGACCTACACTTTAAAGTGAACCTTTCCCCAGATCATGCAAGTATTTACAGAACATTTTCTGAGTAAGACTGGCCATACACCTTTAGATTATCTGCAGATTTTCTATGGTCAGATGGAAAAAGTGGGAGATTCCTCCATGCACAGTTTAGCATAAATGGTGAAATCTGTTGCACTTTTTCCATCTAACCATAGAAAATCTGCAGATAATCTAAAGGTGTATCAAGTACTCATTCACATTTCCATGCAGTATATATGCATTGCAAGGAAATTAGCACAACATAAGCAGTGTGTTTGTGTATGAGAACAGAATCTTAGTAGGAACAGTAGGTGTTTCTATGGTGTTTGACATCATCTGAAATCTTGCTCTAGAGCAGCCTTTCACAACCTTTTTACCCCAGAAGAACCCTTCAAATAATTTTCTGGTCTCAGGGAACCCCTGCTAAAATTCATTTATTGGGGGTCAGTGGGAAGAATACCCCTCTTGTAGTGTTGGTCGGAATGCCATATTTAAAGGTTATTGGTATTACATACCTTCCAACTTTTTGAGATGGGAATGAGGGACACCTATCAGTAAAAGTATGCAGACATAAGACACACCCCATTGCCACGCCCCCTTAAAGGAGAATTGTACAAAAAACAAGATTGGTTAAACCAGGAATCTTCAAACTACGGCCCTCCAGCTGTTGCAGAACTACACATCCCATGAGGCATTGCAAAACTCTGACACTCACAGACATGACTAGGCATTATAAGAATTGTAGTTCCTGAACAACAGGAGGGCCGTAGTTTGAAGACCCCTGGGTTAAACCAACAAGTGCTTTTTTTTACCACTTTTACTATTCCTTTATATTGGCTTTTGGGATTGATATATGCAGCAATTTAGAAATTGGTTGAAAGGTTTAGCACTGGGAAGATAAAAGTGCATTTTATATACAGCTATATAGATCAGACCAAAATTAGGGACAAATGAGGAGGAAAGAGGGACAGAGGGACATTGCACCAAATCAGGGACAGTCCCTCGAAATCAGGGACATTTGGGAGCTATGGTATTATACCCCTGTCTCTACCAAGTGGCCTTGGGCCCAAAATTATACATGTACCTTAACCAACCTCCGCAGGAGCTTCTCTAGAGTCTTTGATGTGATCTTTGAGAATCTCAGAGAATGAATACTGTATATACTCGAGTATAAGCTGACCCGAATATAAGCCGAGGCACCTAATTTTACCACAAAAAAATGGGAAATCTTATTGACTCGAGTATAAGCCTAGGGGGTGAGAAATGCGCAGCTACTGTAAGTGGAAAAGAGGGTCAACAATGCCCATTTGCAGCCTCACTGTGCCCCTTTGCAGCCATAGGTCCCCTGAACTTCAAACTTGGTAGTTAAGGGTTCCTGGTTGCCCCCTAGCTGCAGCCAAAATTTGGGGTCTCTGGACCCAAAGGGTCCCGAAATGACATTGCTGCAGATGGACACATTTGACCGACTTTGGGGCCCTGTATCTCGGGGCCACTTGATGCTAGGAACCCCAAATTTGGATATGTTGTAATGTTGGGGTTCCTAGCACCAAGTGGCCTCGAGATACGAGGCCCCAAAGTCGGGTTGGAAAATGTCAAGCACTTTTCTGCAGCAAAAAATGACATTTTCCAACCCGACTTTGCGGCCCCGTATCTCGGGGCCACTTGGAGCTAGGGACTCCAAATTTGGATATGTTGTAATGTTGGTTCCACTTGGTTTGCACACATTTGTGGTTCCTAGTACCAAGTGGCCTCGAAATACGGGGCCGCAAAGTCAGGTCGGAAAATTTAATTTTTTGCTGCAGAAAAGTGCTTGACTCGAGTATAAGCTGAGGGGGGCACTTTCAGCACAAAAAAATGTGCTGAAAAACTCGGCTTATACTCAAGTATATACGGTAACTTCACATTTAAAGAAGCTAAAGAGGTCAGGGGTGGTATGTTTTAAACTTCTTATATTGCTTTTTATGAATATGTAAATAGTTTATTGTCTGTAGTTCATAGAACAAATGCACTTTATTTGTTTTACAAAAGGTTTTATTGGATTAAAAAATTTAAATATTTTAAGGAGCAGTATACAAAAAAGTGAAGCACAATAACAGAGTGCAAGAAGAGGACCCAGTGCATTATGACTTATTTGAATACATCTGGAAAAGGTATGTCTGAAATAAACTATAAATGAAACAGAGAGCGCATTTGCATTGTGTAAGATCCTCAAAAAAAAAAATCTTTAATTGGTTAATGAAAAATATAAAAATATCTAATATCTATTATTCTAAAATTGTACTATTCTTGTATCTCAGGGGCGTTTCTGGATGAATAGCAAAGTCTTTGTGTAATATGTCAGTCAGTGTCCTCTCTCCTAGAGGGTGTGTAGAGGAGATATGTATCTGTCTTTATCCAAGGCCGCATTTCCAACTTACTTTTAGGAATTAGTTTCTTAGTAGAAATTGAAGAATCCTTAGTTCGTTCTATACTTCAAGAAGAGTTGTTTTGTTGTTCAGAAAGATAAGCAAAGACAACTGACATCTGGTGGCATGCTGATGGCCTCAGAAGGAGGAAGAGATATGTGATGTTACATTCTCCAAAGCGTAGAGTACCTTCCCTCTCTTCACCTCATTCATATGTGAATCACACATTGTGATTCATATATTTTTCAGAAACTTTTATCACTTAAAATATTAATTAACTCAAAAACTTCTAACAGTTAAAATAAATATATTGTTCCAACAAAATTAATCAAAAAGACATGCTTCTCCAATTTATATAAGTACCATCTCATTGAATAAATAAATGCACTCATCCACCTTCATTAGTGCTTCATTTGAAGACTGGCCTCTATTATACTGGCTAAAGCATTTCGATTGGCGGCACCTTTTCATCAGAGCAAAATAAAAAATATTAGGGGACTCTATACATACCCCTAGTATAGAATGAGCGCATGCGTTGGTTGATGAATTGTTCCTAATGGAAATGAGGGAAGCGTGTTTTTTAACCACTTCAGCCCCAGGCCAATTGGCAGCCAAAGGACCAGGCCCCTTTTTGCAATTCGGCACTGCGTCGCTTTAACTAACAATTGCGCGGTCATGCGACGTGGCTCCAAAACAAAATTGGCGTCCTTTTTTTCCCACAAATAGAGCTTTCTTTTGGTGGTATTTGATCGCCCCTGCGGTTTTTATTTTTTGCGCTATAAACAAAAAATAGAGCGACAATTTTGAAAAAAATGCAATATTTTTTACTTTTTGCTATAATAAATATCCCCAAAAAAATATATAAAAAAACATTTTTTTTCCTCAGTTTAGGCCGATACGTATTCTTCTACATATTTTTGGTAAAAAAAATCGCAATTAGCGATTATTGATTAGTTTGCGCAAAAGTTATAGCGTTTACAAAATAGGGGATAGTTTTATAGCATTTTTATTAATATTTTTTTTTTTATTAGTAATGGCGGCGATCAGCGATTTTTATTGTGACTGCGACATTTTGGCGGACACATCGGACATTTTTGACACATTTTTGGGACATTTGTCATTTATACAGCAATCACTGCTATTTAAATAGCACTGATTCCTATGTAATTGACAGTTGTAGTTAGGGGGTTAACCACTAGGGGCGGGGAGGAGTCAGTGTGACGTGTTGTGTTTTTTTTTACAGTAGGGGGGCGTGGCTGTACGTCTGACGTCATTGATTGGCGTTCCCGATGACAGGGAACCGCCGATCACTGACAGTCAGTGTAGGAAGCGCAGGGAGAGGTTTGTTTACATAGACCTCTCCCCGTTCTTCAGCTCCGTAACCCGATCGCGGGATACCAGCGGCGATCGGGTCCGCTGGTCCCGCGGCCGTGGTCACGGAGCTCCCGACTGGGCAGGCAAATTAAAGGGGACGTACAGGTACGTGCTTTTTGCCTGCCCGTGCCATTTTGTTGACGTATATCTACATGAGGCGGTCGGGAAGCGGTTAATCAGTATTGTGAATACAATATATTTATTTTAACAAATAAAGATCTCAGGATTAGGGATGAGCTTCGAGTTCGAGTCGAACTCATGTTCGACTCGAACATTGCCTGTTCGCCTGTTCAGCGAACAGCGAACAATTTGGGGTGTTCGCGGGAAATTAGAAAAGCCGCGAGCACCCTGTAAAAGTCTATGGGAGAAATCTCAAGTGCTAATTTTAAAAGCCTATATGCAAGTTATTGTCATAAAAAGTGTTTGGGGACCTGGGACCTGCCCCAGGCGACATGTATCAATGCAAATTTTTTTTTTAAAAACTGACGTTTTTTCAGGAGCAGTGATTTTAATAATGCTTAAAGTGAAACAATAAAAGTGTAATATTCCTTTAAATTTCATACCTATAGTATGCCTGTGAAGGGGCGCATGTTTCCCGTGCTTAGAACTGTCCCTGCACAAAGTGTAATTTTTGCAGGAAAAAAAGCTATTTAAAATCACTCGCGGCTAATGAATTGCCTACTCCCGTAACACAGAGAACAGTCATTCATTGAAAGTCATTGATAAAAAAAAAATTATAAAAAAAAAAAGCGTGGGGGTCCCCCCACATTCAATTACCAGGCCCTTCAGGTCTGCTATGGATATTAAGAGGAACCCCCGCTTCAAATTTAAAAAGAAAATGACGTGGGGGTCCCCCTAAATATCCATACCAGACCCTTCAGGTCTGGGATGAATTTTAAGGGGAACCCCAGCCAAAAAAAAATGGCGTGGGGTCCCCCTCAAAATCCATACCAGACCCTTATCCGAGCACGCAACCTGGCAGGCTGCAGGAAAAGAGGGGGGGACGAGAGCGCCCCCCCCTCCTGAACCGTACCAGGCCACATGCCCTCAACATTGGGAGGGTGCTTTGGAGGTCTGTGACCCCCAAAGCACCTTGTCCCCATGTTGATGAGGACAAGGGCCTCATCCCCACAACCCTGGCCATTGGTTGTGGGGGTCTGTGGGCGGGGGCTTATCGAAATCTGGAAGCCCCCTTTAACAAGGGGACCCCCAGATCCCAGCCCCCCCCTGTGTGAAATAATAAGGGGGTACAAAAGTACACCAACCATTTCACCAAAAAAGTGACAAAAATGGTAAAAAATGACAGTAGACGGTCTTTGACAATTCCTTTATTAAAATCTTCTTTCATCTTCTTTCTTCTGGTCTTCCTTCTTCCTTTCTTCATCCTTCGGTTTCTTCATCTTCTTCTTCCATCTTCTTCTTCCTCCGATCCGCTTCTTCTTGCTCTGGTCTTCTCGTCCTTCTCGTCCGGCATCTTCTTCCAAGGCGTCGACGTCTCTTCTTGGGCCGCTCCACGCAATGGGAGGCTCCCGCTGTGTGAGCCTTTGCTGCGTCTGACAGCTCTTTTATAACGGAGGGCGGGGCCACCTGGTGACCCCGCCCCCTCTGATGCACGGGGACGTCATGGGGACTTCCCTATGGCCCCATGACGTTAGAGGGGGGCGGGGCCATTTTTTTTTTTAAATGTTTGCATTGATACATGTCCCCTGGGGCAGGACCCAGGTCCCCAAACACTTTTTATGACAATAAATTGCATATAAGCCTTTAAAATTAGCACTTTTGATTTTGAACGTTCGAGTCCCATAGACTTTAATAGGGTTCTAAAGTTCACACAAGCTTTAGGTCTGTTCGCAGGTTCTGGTGCGAACCGAACAGGGGGGTGTTCGGCTCATCCCTACTAAGGATCTTACACCAATCTCTGTTTCATTTACAGTTTTTCTGAGGATTCCCTGGTCTGGAGAGAGCTGCACGGAAGTGGATGTATTTTTCTACTATATTAAGTTGAAGAAAGTGACTCTGTGACAATAATTTGAACTTTGGCAGACATAGACGTGTAGATTCCATCGCTCTTGAGCGCTTGCAATAGTTTATAATTTTTGAATGTATGATATAAAACACAACAAATGTCTGGAGGCAAGGTAGTACCTGCAAGGAGTTTCCATGTTCTCTCTATGCCTGCGTGGGTTTCCTCCGGGTACTCCGGTTTCCTCCCACACTCCAAAGACATGCTGGCAGGTTAATTGGCTCCTGTCTAAAATTGGCCCTAGTATGTATGAATGTACAGTATGTGAGTTTAGCCTCGTACACACCACTATTTTTTTTTCGTTCAACCCAGTGGGCTGAATGAAAAAAAACTGGAAGATCAGGTCAGAGCTGCTGTACTAACAATCTGGTGTTAGTACAGCGATCTCCCCTGCTGTGCTATTGTGTTCTGACAGGGGGACGTCCGTCCGTCCGTCCCCCCCCCCTCGGCCAGAACACTGCCAGTCAGCGCTGACTAGGAGTCGGTCGACAGACCTTTTTTCAGTCATGACTCTTCATCAGAAGCCGGGCGAATGGCAGGCTTCTGTCGTGCCGGATACCGTACACACGGCCCGAATGTCAGCTAGTTTCTATTTCTATTGATCCGTCCGATGCCACCCGACATTCGGCCCGTGTGTACTAGGCTTTAGGAACAGTAGATTGTAAGCTCCTAGAGGGCAGGGACTGATGTGAATATATAATATACACTATATTACCAAAAGTATTGGGGCGCCCCAGTCTTAGTCCGCAGGGTTCAATATTGAGTTGGCCCACCCTTTGCAGCTATAACAGCTTCAACTCTTCTGGGAAGACTGTCCACAAGTTTTTGGAGTGTGTCTATGGGAATGTTTGACCATTCTTCTAGAACGCATTTGTGAGGTCAGGCACTGATGTGGACGAGTAGGCCTGGATCGCAGTCACTGCTCTAATTCATCCCAAAGGTGTTCTATCAGGTTTGAGGTCAGGACTAGGGATGGGCCCGGTGCTCGATGCGAACCCATGTTCGCATCGAGCACCGGGCGTTCGCTCGCTCGGCGAGCCCAGAACTATTTTGGCCGCTCGCATCACATTCGTGTGATGCGAGCGGCCCCGCAATGCATTGCGGCCGGCGCGGCCGACGCAGTGCATTGCTGGCTGATGATTGGCCAAGCATGCACTGTGACCCCGCATGCTTGGCCAATCACAGCGCCGGAAACTCGGAGAGCCATAATTGGCTACAGGCAGGACGCCTGTAGCCAATTACAGCTCAGGGGCTTTAGTACACGCCCCACCATTTAAATGGCCGCCACGCCATCGGCGCCGGTCACATGAGTTCCGGCTTTAGGAGAGATCAGGCTGATTCTGTGTCTTTGCTAGATTCATTCATATAGAAAGATTTGCTCTACTTTGCTAAACCATTGGCTATTTATTTGCTAAACCATTGCTACCTGTCATTGATCGTCCGTTGCTGCTGGTTAGTGTGTTATTAGCTGCTGCTGGGGATTAGTCTGGTGCGTGTTTTACTGTTAGTACAGTATTTCAGTAGTACCAACCGCAGTGCTGTTAGCACAGCATTGCACCCCAAAAGCACCCATAGGACTTCTAGTGTGTTAGTGGCAGCAAACAGAGCTCCTATATTTTCTTCCCAGAAGCACCCATAGGACTTCAATTGTGTGTTAGTGGCATCACACAGAGCTCCCATATTTTCTTCCCAGAAGCACCCATAGGATTTCTAGTGTGTTAGTGGCATCACACAGAGCTCCCATATTTTCTTCCCAGAAGCACCCATAGGACTTCTAGTGTGTTAGTGGCATCACACAGAGCTCCCATATTTTCTTCCCAGAAGCACCCATAGGACTTCTAGTGTGTTAGTGGCATCACACAGAGCTCCCATATTTTCTTCCCAGAAGCACCCATAGGATTTCTAGTGTGTTAGTGGCATCACACAGAGCTCCCATATTTTCTTCCCAGAAGCACCCATAGGATTTCTAGTGTGTTAGTGGCATCACACAGAGCTCCCATATTTTCTTCCCAGAAGCACCCATAGGACTTCTAGTGTGTTAGTGGCATCACACAGAGCTCCCATATTTTCTTCCCAGAAGCACCCATAGGACTTCTAGTGTGTTAGTGGCATCACACAGAGCTCCCATATTTTCTTCCCAGAAGCACCCATAGGATTTCTAGTGTGTTAGTGGCATCACACAGAGCTCCCATATTTTCTTCCCAGAAGCACCCATAGGACTTCTAGTGTGTTAGTGGCATCACACAGAGCTCCCATATTTTCTTCCCAGAAGCACCCATAGGACTTCTAGTGTGTTAGTGGCATCACACAGAGCTCCCATATTTTCTTCCCAGAAGCACCCATAGGACTTCTAGTGTGTTAGTGGCATCACACAGAGCTCCCATATTTTCTTCCCAGAAGCACCCATAGGACTTCTAGTGTGTTAGTGGCATCACACAGAGCTCCCATATTTTCTTCCCAGAAGCACCCATAGGACTTCTAGTGTGTTAGTGGCATCACACAGAGCTCCCATATTTTCTTCCCAGAAGCACCCATAGGACTTCTAGTGTGTTAGTGGCATCACACAGAGCTCCCATATTTTCTTCCCAGAAGCACCCATAGGACTTCTAGTGTGTTAGTGGCATCAAACAGAGCTCCTATATTTTCTTCCCAGAAGCACCCATAGGACTTCAATTGTGTGTTAGTGGCATCACACAGAGCTCCCATATTTTCTTCCCAGAAGCACCCATAGGACTTCTAGTGTGTTAGTGGCAGCAAACAGAGCTCCTATATTTTCTTCCCAGAAGCACCCATAGGACTTCAATTGTGTGTTAGTGGCATCACACAGAGCTCCCATATTTTCTTCCCAGAAGCACCCATAGGACTTCTAGTGTGTTAGTGACAGCAAACAGAGCTCCTATATTTTCTTCCCAGAAGCACCCATAGGACTTCAATTGTGTGTTAGTGGCATCACACAGAGCTCCCATATTTTCTTCCCAGAAGCACCCATAGGATTTCTAGTGTGTTAGTGGCATCACACAGAGCTCCCATATTTTCTTCCCAGAAGCACCCATAGGACTTCTAGTGTGTTAGTGGCATCACACAGAGCTCCTATATTTTCTTCCCAGAAGCACCCATAGGACTTCTAGTGTGTTAGTGGCATCACACAGAGCTCCTATATTTTCTTCCCAGAAGCACCCATAGGACTTCTAGTGTGTTAGTGGCATCACACAGAGCTCCTATATTTTCTTCCCAGAAGCACCCATAGGACTTCAATTGTGTGTTAGTGGCATCACACAGAGCTCCTATATTTTCTTCCCAGAAGCACCCATAGGACTTCAATTGTGTGTTAGTGGCATCACACAGAGCTCCTATATTTTCTTCTCAGCAGCACCCACAGGACTTCTAGTGTGTTAGTGGCATCACACAGAGCTCCCATATTTTCTTCGCAGAAGAACCCATAGGACTTCTAGTGTGTTAGTGGCATCACACAGAGCTCCTATATTTTCTTCTCAGCAGCACCCACAGGACTTCTAGTGTGTTAGTGGCATCACACAGAGCTCCTATATTTTCTTTGCAGAAGCACCCATAGGACTTCTAGTGTGTTAGTGGCATCACACAGAGCTCCTATATTTTCTTCTCAGCAGCACCCATAGGACTTCTAGTGTGTTAGTGGCAGCAAACAGAGCTCCTATATTTTCTTGTCAGCAGCACACATAGTACCTATAGTGTGTTAGTGTCAGCACCCATAGGACCTACAGTGTGTTGTGAGCACACATAGGAGCTCTATTTTTTATACTATATACACTACTGACTACAATGCCTGGAAGACCGCCAAGGGGAGGCAGATCGTGCAGAGGCAAGAACACAGGGCAGGCAGGCTCTGTTTCTAGAGACAACAGTGGTGGCCGTGGTCGTGCATCGTCATCAGCACGTGGCCATGGGACACGCTCGTCTTTGTTTTCGGCAGCTGGACATGTGGAGCCGCATCATGCTGAAGGCTTGGTAGAATGGATGACCAAGCCCTCCTCATCCTCCTCATCCTCTCTCACCCAGGCTCAGGGTACTGGCAGAGCAGCTGCCAACGCGTACTCAATGGCATCATCAGCCACCCCTTCCCTAGACCCACCATGTCCTCCTGAGGAGTCCCCCGAACTCTTCGAGCACAGTGTTGGGTACATGCTCCAGTAGGATGCCCAACGATTCGAAGGCTCGGATGATGATACCCAGCTTGAGGAAGTCAGTAGTGTGCGCGCAGAGAGAGGGGATGCTGAAGGACAGCAATCTGGCAGTACTGTCCCACCAGCTGCAGCTTACTGCCAGGTTTGCTCTAGTGGTGAAGAGGGAGGGGATGATGAGGTCACTGACTCCACGTGGGTGCCTGAAGGGAGAGAGGATGAGGACGAGGACGAGGAGGAGGAGGATGCGGCGTCACATGTCCAACGAGGCAGGATGCCCCCTGGAGGCCAGCTAGAGGCCAGCACAGCAACTGTACAACACCGCAGAGCTCCGCTTGTGCAGGGCGCTGCCTCTGCACGTTATCAGAAAAGTTCTTTGGTGTGGGCCTTTTTTGAGACGAGTGCATCAGATCGCACCACTGCTATTTGCAATATTTGTCTCAAGCGTATCTCGCGTGGCCAAAACATCAGCCGCTTGGGCACCACAAGCATGAGCAGACATATGTCGACCTGCCATGCAGCTCGTTGGCAAGCACACATAAAAGACCCACACCAAAGAACTAAGCGGACCTCTCCTTGCTCCTCATCAGCTGGGATCTCCATCCCCACTACATCTTCAGTCCTCTCTGAGAGCTGCTCTGAGAGGACTGAAGGTGTAGAATTATGTGTGTCACAACCAAGTACTTGCAGTACACCGACGTCCGATTGTAGCAGGCAAATTTCCCTGCCCCAGCTGCTGGACCGTCGAAAGAAGTACACTCCCAGCCATCCACATGCCCAGCGGTTGAATGCTGGCTTGGCTAAATTAGCACTTCAACTGCTGCCTTTTCAGTTGGTAGACTCGGCCCCCTTTCGTGAGTTTGTTCAATGTGCGGTTCCTCAGTGGCAGGTTCCCAAACGCCACTTTTTCTCACGGAAGGCGATTCTGTCTCTCTACCGGCATGTGGAAGGCAATGTCCATGCCTCGCTGGACAGGGCGGTCAGCGGTAAGGTGCATATTACCGCTGACTCATGGTCCAGCAGGCATGGACAGGGACGTTACCTTTCTTTCACGGCCCATTGGGTCACTCTATTGGCAGCTGGGAGGGATGCAGGACAAGGTGCAGTAGTGTTGGAGGTTGTTCCGCCACCACGCCTCCAAAATGCTACTACTGCTACTGGTTGTGACACACCTCTCTCCTCCACCCCCTCCTCTTCTTCTTCCTCCAGTGCTCTGTCCTCGGAACCAGCGGTGCTCCGTAGGCATACAAGGGGCTACGCAAGTACGCAGGCAAAAAGATGCCATGCCGTGCTTGCGCTGGTGTGTTTGGGGGACAGGAGCCACACTGGGCCAGAGGTTCTGGCAGCTCTGCAGGGGCAGGCCGAGAGGTGGTTGACGCCACGCCAGCTTAAGCCAGGAATGGTCGTTTCTGACAATGGCACCAACCTCCTCTCCGCCCTGCGACAGGGGCAGCTCACCCATGTGCCCTGTATGGCTCACGTCCTCAACCTGGTGGTGCAGCGGTTCTTGGGCAGGTTCCCAGGCTTACAGGATGTCCTGAGGCAGGCCAGGAACGTCTGTGTGCATTTCCGCCGATCTTATAATGCCAGTGCTCGGCTGACTGAGCTGCAAAAGGAGCTGAACCTGCCCAAGAACCGCCTAATATCTGACATGCCCACCAGGTGGGACTCAACGTTGGCCATGCTGCAGCGACTGCACACGCAGCAGAGGGCCATCAATGAGTACCTTTGCGACTACGGCACCAGGACAGGGTCAGGGGAGCTTGGTTTTTTTTCCCCACGTCAGTGGAGCATGATCAGGGATGCATGCACTGTCCTCTCACCATTTGAGGAGGCCACGAGGATGGTGAGCAGTGACAGTGCATGCATCAGTGACACTGTACCTCTTGTCCACCTGTTGGAGCATACGCTGCGTGGGATAATGGACAGGGCACTTGAGGCAGAACAGAGGCAGGAAGAGGAGGACTTCCTTGCCTCTCAAGGCCCCCTTTATCCGGACAGTGTTCCTTCTGTCCCACCCATCACACAGGAAGAGGATGAGGATGAGGAGGAGGAGGATTGTGTGAGCATGGAGGTGGAGCCTGGCACTCAGCATCAGCAGCAGCAGTCTTTTAGGGATGATGTACAGTCCCAACCAACCAGTGGACTTGTACGTGGCTGGGAGGAGGTGGCTGGCGATCATGT
Source organism: Lithobates sylvaticus (assembly GCA_028564925.1). Lineage (NCBI taxonomy): Eukaryota > Metazoa > Chordata > Amphibia > Anura > Ranidae > Lithobates > Lithobates sylvaticus. The sequence continues at coordinate 470,421,170 of CM053030.1, forward strand.
CATCCTCAGTGACCCAGAAGACTCCGGACCGAATGCCTCAGCTAACCTACGCTGCATGGCCTCCCTGATCCTGCAAAGCCTGCGGAAGGATCCTCGTGTTCTTCGGATCAAGGAGAGGGACCATTACTGGCTGGCCACTCTCCTTGATCCACGGTACAAGGGTAAGGTTGCGGACCTTATCTTGCCGTCGCAGAGGGAGCAGAGGATGAGACATCTCAGGGAGGCCTTGCAGAAAGGTCTGTGCAACGCGTTCCCAGAAACTGGGAGGTTACAAACTCCTGGTCCTGGACGACGAGTTGCTGAGGCTTCGGTCAGTAGTAGTAGGTGGGGAAGGTGGACGTCTGACCGATGCGTTCAGACAATTTTTTAGTCCGCAGCCCCAAGGTATGATCGGTTCCAGCAACCATCGCCAGCGTCTGATATACATGGTGCAGGAATACCTTGGGGCAAGGTCAGACTTGGACACCTTTCCCACTGAAAATCCTCTGACTTACTGGGTCCTGAGGATGGATCACTGGCCAGAGCTTGCACAGTATGCAATTGAGCTACTGGCCTGTCCTGCCTCCAGCGTTCTTTCCGAACGCACATTCAGTGCTGCTGGAGGATTTGTCACCGATCATAGGGTGCGCCTGTCCACCGACTCGGTTGATCGACTGACCTTCATCAAAATGAATCAGTCTTGGATCACCACCAGCTACCAGGCACCTGAAGCGGATATAACGGAATAATTTATAATGTCACATCCCTTCAAGACTGCCTATGCTGATGCTGAGTGACTGTCCTGTTATGTTCACTGACTATCCTCTTCCTCCTCCTCAATGATCCATGCCACCACACCAGTGCCTAAGGCACAATTCTTCAGCCCCTGTATAACAGGGGCGTGTACTTAAAAATTTTTTAAAAAATGCTTCGCAACACGTGTGACTGCTGTGCTCCAAGTACAGTATCTGTGAGGGGTTGCAGTGTTGTGGCACCAGCACCAATGCCTAAGGCACAATTTTTCAGCCCCTGTTTAACAGGGGCGTGTAATTACAATTTTTTAAAAAGATGCTTCGCAACAGGTGTGACTGCTGTGCTCCAAGTACAGTATCTGTGAGGGGTTGCAGTGTTGTGGCACCAGCACCAGTGCCTAAGGCACAATTTTTCAGCCCCTGTTGGGGCGTGTAATTACAATTTTTAGGCAATGCTTTGCAACAGGTCTCATTGCTGTGCTAAGAGTACAGTATCTGTGAGGGGTTGCAGTGTTGTGGCACCAGCACCAATGCCTAAGGCACAATTTTTCAGCCCCTGTTTAACAGGGGCGTGTAATTACAATTTTTAAAAAAAATGCTTCGCAACAGGTGTGACTGCTGTGCGCCAAGTACAGTATCTGTGAGGGGTTGCAGTGTTGTGGCACCAGTTTTTCAGCCCCTGTTGGGGCGTGTAATTACAATTTTTAGGCAATGCTTTGCAACAGGTCTCATTGCTGTGCTAAGAGTACAGTGTCTGTGAGGGGTTGCAGTGTTGTGGCACCAGCACCAATGCCTAAGGCACAATTTTTCAGCCCCTGTTTAACAGGGGCGTGTAATTACAATTTTTTTTTAAAAAGATGCTTCGCAACAGGTGTGACTGCTGTGCTCCAAGTACAGTATCTGTGAGGGGTTGCAGTGTTGTGGCACCAGCACCAGTGCCTAAGGCACAATTTTTCAGCCCCGGTTGGGGCGTGTAATTACAATTTTTAGACAATGCTTTGCAACAGGTCTCATTGCTGTGCTAAGAGTACAGTATCTGTGAGGGGTTGCAGTGTTGTGGCACCAGCACCAATGCCTAAGGCCCCTTTCACACTGGGCGGTGAGCCGCGGTGACGGTAAAGCAGCGCTATATTTAGCGCTGCTTTACCGTCGTTTTCACCGCGGTTTTCGGCCGCTCGCAGTGCGGTTTTACCCCCGCGAGCGGCCGAAAAAGGGTTAAACACCCCCCGCAGAGCGCCGCCGTAGCGGCGGTATTGCCGCGGTTTTACCGCGGTCTCCCATTCTAATCAATGGGAAGGAGCGGTATAGGAGCGGTGAACACACCGCTCCTATCCCGCTCCAAAGATGCTGCTAGCAGGACTTTTTTTGTCATCCTGCTAGCGCACCTCTCCAGTGTGAAAGCCCGCCGGCTTTCACACTGGAGTTAAAGGGGCCGGATTTTTTCATGCGGTGAACAGGCGCTATTTTTAGCGCTGCACCGCATGAAAAACGCCCCGGTGTGGAAGGGGCCTAAGGCACAATTTTTCAGCCCCTGTTTAACAGGGGCGTGTAATTACAAATCTTGATCTAATAGTTCACAGCAGGGCCCATTCCTGCGCCCACCAAGAGTAACTATGAGGGCCTACAGTCTTGTGGCAACACCGTCCACCACCACCGCCAAAGGCCCAATTTTTCTGCCCTGTTCAACAGGTGCATGCAATTACAAATCTCGATCTAATAACTCACAGCAGGGCCCATTCCTGCGCCCACCAAGAGTAACTGTGAGGGCTTACAGTCTTGTGGCAACACCGTCCACCACCACCACCACCACCCCCAAAGGCCCAATTTTTCTGCCCTGTTCAACAGGTGCATGCAATTACAAATCTTGATCTAATAACTCACAGCAGGGCCCATTCCTGCGCCCACCAAGAGTAACTGTGAGGGCTTACAGTCTTGTGGCAACACCGTCCACCACCACCACCACCACCACCACCAAAGGCCCAATTTTTCTGCCCTGTTCAACAGGTGCATGCAATTACAAATCTTGATCTAATAACTCACAGCAGGGCCCATTCCTGCGCCCACCAAGAGTAACTGTGAGGGCTTACAGTCTTGTGGCAACACCGTCCACCACCACCACCACCACCAAAGGCCCAATTTTTCTGCCCGGTTCAACAGGTGCATGCAAGTACAAATCTTGATCTATTAACTCACAGCAGGGCCCATTCCTGTGCCCACCAGTCTTGTGGCTACACCAACATCTAATAGGGCAAATTTCTGCAGAGTATATACGGCAGGCCCCTACTTTCAAACATCCAACTTACAAACGACTCCTACTTGCAAACGGAAAGAGAAAACAGGAAGTGAGAGGAAATCTACCCCTAGGAAGGGAAATTCTATCCTGTTAGATTTAATTTGGGAAAAAGGTATCTCCTCTCTACTGATGCTTTATCACCAATCCTTGTTTCAATTCAAACCCCACTTTTCCAAAAACATTTGTCATTGGGACGGAAAGTGAGGTGACATGTTCTGAACAGATGTGCAAAGACAGCAAATGTTA
>CM053030.1:470424902-470440016 GCA_028564925.1 Lithobates sylvaticus
GGAGTCGGAGCCATTAGCTCTTACTGCTTTCAGTCATATGAAAAAGCACGCTGGGCAGTTGCCTGGGGGCCCCACTTGCCCAAAAGCTCATCAGGGCTGGCTCCAATCGTGGGGCATGCTGTACTCGCTTTCGGCTCGACTGCGCATGTTCAGTTCCCAGCTGGAGCCGGTGTTCTGCCGAGATGGTTCCCCTCGGCGGATGAGTGCAGATCTGTACTGCGCATGCGCAGCGTAATTTCCGAACATTGCCGAAGCTAAACAGCTTGGAGTAAAGTGTACACCGCGCACGCGCAGTCGGTGTACAAGACGATGCCGCACGCTACCGATGCTGGCGCTACTCTGCAAGGGGGGTGTCAGTCTAAGGGGCGGGTCTATTACTGTAAGCAAGGGAAAGGCAAAATAAAAATAAATAGTTTAGCTCTGGATATAGAAGAGAGTAATAGAAAACGTGTTTTTAGAGTGCTATCTGTGGGGTTTTCCCTTTCAATTAGGAGTGTATTTTTTAAAACTTTTTTTTTTTTTTTTTTAAACAAACAAAATCAGCTGTGCGGTGTACACTTCACTCGCATCTGTTTCAGTTCGGCAATTTCCGGAAGATGCCTAGCCATTCGTACTGCGCATGCGCAGTACAGAGAGGAACCAAGCCGCCAGGGGAACCAACTCGGCAAGACACCGGCGGAGACCGAAAGCCTCCGATCATTTATCTGAGTCAGTGAAGCTATTTGTACCCTCCCCCTTTCTCTCAGCGCGCCTTATTCAAGTTCCTCACAGGAGAAGCTGAGAGGGGGAGGAGTGGAGCCAGCCTGCAGTGGAGGACGGAGTTCAGCCTAGCCTAAGGTAAGCTAGCTGAACAACATGCAGTCCTGTGGGTGGCTTATTTTAGTGGGCAGGAGGAGGGGGAGAGAGGGGAGAGGATGGGCTCCTGTAGCAGGCGCCTGTGTCATGTTTTTACACTAGATCGCTTTTGTGTGTGGCTGTGAACTGCTCTGCTTCTAAAGGGAGCACGTTTTCTGAGATCTCCCCCCAATTTCTATTACACCTTCCTCCCTGTCCCTACACTTTACCTGCTCACCAGGCACAGCCTCCTCTCCTGCATGACCACCTCATGTGTCAAGCTGTGGTACTACAAATCCCAGCATGCCCGGAGAGGGGAGGCAGCAGCAATACCACATATCAGGCTGGTTTTGTGGATGAAAAGTGCTGGTGTTGTATATTGTGTGTTTTATAAAACATATAATCCTATATTTGCTTATTGTGCTTGAAGGTCTTAAGGTGTTTATTATTCATATATTTTTTTAGTAAGTAGTGAGCAAATTTAGTGTGGAAGCGCACGGAAGTATTTTTATTTGTTTACAATGGAAAGAGCGTAGTGATGGGGGAGGTGGATGGAAAGAGTGAGGAGTGAGTTGGGCCCCTTTCACACACGTTCAGGTGTGTCTGTCAGTTTTTCAGACGGACCTGATTGGACACTCTATTCACCTCTATGGAGCGACGGATGTCAGCGGTGACCTGTCCGCTGGCATCCAGACGGATGGAAACCCTATTGTCCATCCTTCTGGCAGATGGGATGAAACGGACAGGCAGATCTGTTTTCATCCGATCCCCCATAGAGGACAGTGGAGCTCTGACAGGTCCGTCTCTCCACAGTGAGCAGAGACGGACCTGTCATCCGTCGGCTCAGAGGAGTGATCCCTGCTGAGCAAGTGGAGTCCATGAAAACGGACAAGTGTGTGAAAGAGCCCTAAAGAATGGAGGTATAGACTGGGTGACAGAGAGATGGATGATGGGATAGAGCAAGGCATGGAGGGATGTGAGTGAGACAGAGAAATGGAATGATGAAGCAAATGATGGAGGGATGGAAAGAAAGAGGGAGAGACAGAATACTAGAGGGATGAAAGTGGAGGATAGAAAAGGTGGAGGGATATAAGGCACAAGGGATAGATTAACAGAGGGATGGAAGTGATGGAGGGTGAAAAGGTTGGAGAGACCTGCAACAGAGGGAGGAATGGAGACAGAAGGTCTTTAGAATTGGAGACATACATTCTTGTGATCCTGGTTGCTACCTGGGATTGGATTGCGTTTGGTGAGCGGTAGTGCAGGCTTGTGGGGGCCCCAGTGCATTACTTTGCCCAGGGGCCTACAATGTTATTAAGATGGCACTGTCATCGGCATGGCCGGGCCAGGCTGTGTGTGTCTATGGAGATACACAGCCCGGCTCAAGAGCACGCTCACGTAGGTGCCACTTAGCATCCAGCTTGCTGAGGGGGCACCACAGGAAAGAAGGAGCAGACGGAGCATACCCCCCAACATTTTGAGATAGGAATGAGGGACACCTACTAACAAATGTATTTAGGCATAGGACACGCCCCTGGCCACATCTCCCCTAAAGGAGAATAACCCAAAAAAAGATTAAATAAATCCACAAGTGCTTTTTTACCACTTCTATTCCTTTATATTGTCTCTTAAGATGTACACATGCAGCAATTTAGAAATCAGATGAAAGGTTTAGCACTGGGAAACACTTTTTGAAAGATAAAAAGTGCATTTTATATACAACTATCTGGATCAGACCAAAATGAGGGACAAATGAGGTGGGAAGAGGGACAGAGGGACATTGCTCCAAATCAGGGACAGTCCCTTGAAATCAGGGACAGTTGGGAGCTATGGACAGAGCCAGTGGGGGACTCTGAAAGTGGAGGTAAGTGGCCACTCTGTGCAATATTATTGCACAGAGCAGGTAAGTACACCATCTTTTTTTTTTTTTTTGCCAATAGGGGTCAATAGGGGTATAATAGATCCAGTGTGGGCATTTTAGTTGAATAACCTTATGCCCAGCTGCCATAACTCCAGATAATTGACTCCCTACCACTTCCGCCCACGTGTTGTCCTGTAATGCAACAATATCTGCTTGCCATTGATTCTTAAAGAGAAGGTCCAGTCTGTATTCAATTTTTTTTTAAAGTCAGCAGCTACAAATTATGTAGCTGATGACTTTTAATTTAAGGACACTTACCCATCCAGGGAGTGCGCGATGTTGGCACCCGAAGCCGACTCATCCATCGGCTTCGGGGGCAGGCGCCGATGTCCTTACCAAGGGAAACAGGAAGTGAAGCCTTGTGGCTTCACAGCCTGTTTCCTACTGCGCATGCACGAGTGGCACTGCACTTTCTGAATGGTCACGCTGTCTTATGGGACCTGTGTGTCTCCCAGAAGGTGGCAAATGATGTGGGTTGTCGTGGCGCCCTTACACGGAAGTGGGAGCGGTTACCTGTTTTTGACAGGTATCAACCCCCCCCCTGAAAGGTTCCAAGTGTGGCAGCAGAAGGGGGTGGAAGCAGATAAGAGGAGCTTCCACTTTTGGGTGGAACTCTGCTTTAAGTTTATCCAATGCGAGGTGTAGAGAATAATAGTAAAGAATAAAATCAAGAAATCAACTGAGCGCAATTTCAAGCTCAGGCTTAAGGTGGACATCCCGCAACCTAATTTGGGCTGCAACCGTAAGGCGGAGTAGGAGGTGGAGGTAGTAGTATGTATAGGAGACTCCAAGTTCAGCCCACAAAGTAGAACATTACTTAAATGTCCCAGAGGAAAATAGCTACTGTGCATAAAATGAACTTTAATATCACTTTAAGATAGGTCTCTGGATGGTGACAATGGTGGGCCACACCTGCGTAATGTGCATCAGCATGGTTGCTTATAGTATCCACAAGGCTAGGTTCATACTTCTGCGTGTGGCTGCGAGAATCGCAAGCACTCGCAGTAAAAATGCATTGCTCTGCAGAAACGCACAGGGCTGGCATTCATTCTGAATGGCACCCCAAGCATGTAAAATTACAGTGCATGTGCGGCAAACACAGGAAAATCACATGGTCAAGAAGACCATGCAATTTCCCTGTGGCCATGTTTTTATAAAGGTGCATGCACCTTTTTTGTGGAAACTCAGGCACAGCAACACATTTCTTTGAATAGGTTAAATGGGCTGCAGTGCCTGCATGCAAAAACGCATAGGTGTGAATAAGGTTACTAATATTTCCTGTGCTCATAAAATAGTAGGGATTACCTCATTCAATCTATGGGCGAGAACTCTGGCTAGAATTTTAACATGGGAATTTATTAAAGAAATAGGACAATACGATTCACAGTACAGATGATCTTTATGCGATTTTGTAATGGCAGTTTGTTTTGCCATCTGTGTCCCATCTGCAAGATTTTCCTTCACTTCCAGAAAGGACCGGAGTGCAGTGGACAGAAAGGGAACTTAATGGAGGGCCGTACATGACAGTGTGTCAAGTGACACACTTCGGCCAGTAAGGAGTTAACAGGGCAGGGCCCTGTAATGTAGCAGGGGGGAGCGGCCATATAAAAGGGAGGGGTGGAGCTAGCCAGGCAGTGCGGGAGTGTCGGGACACGAGGAGGCAGGTTTTTTCTACTCTGCTCCTCGCTTCACAGTAAACATGGCCGACGGCTTTGCGGCCTTAGTGCGGGCGGCGGCGGCGGAACAAGGACCCGAGTGGGTCAGAAGACAAATCGAGGCGCTGCTGGACGGAGCAGGGAGCTCCACAGAAGACCGGGCTGCAGTGGGGGAAATCCAAGATGGCGGTTCAACCTATGTCCAGGCCGCCGAAGCGGTACTCCCCTGGGGCCACAGCAGGACCTTCTGGTATGGTAAGGAGCCCCAAGGGGGACCGATCTACCCCACCAGCAAAAAGGGTGCAGAGGGAGGATGCAGGACTGGCCAGCAGAAGGACAGGCAGCAGGCCTGGTGCAGGGGGGGGGGGATTTGGGCCTACTAAGGAGAGGATCCCCAGGAGGCAGTGCTTCAGCAGCCTCAACGGCCCCAGCATCGACACACGAGATGGGGGGAAGTAGGAACACTGGGGGGAGGGGGGGGGGGGGGAGGGCTGGAAAAGGGAAGAAGATGGCCGCTGCAACAGGCTCTTCAAGTACTGCGTCCCCCCCAGCAGCTCTGCACGAGCAGGGGGGTGGGGATTCACAGGCCACTCGGGCAATGGCCAGGAGGGGGGCATCGGCCCCCAGACGTGCCTTTACAGCGAATCCCCCGGCGGCTCTGCACGAGTCGGGGGGAGAGGACAGAAGGGCCAGGGGAGCATTGGCGAGAGGGGGGAGGGGGTCTCACATGGCGGTGGGCGGGAGGGATGGCGGGGCGCCACCAGCCAGCACAGCAGGGAATCGGGTCAGCAGGAGCGGAGCCTGTACCGGCCCGCCTGCACAGGGGAGTTCGGTTCAGACGGGAAGCAGCGAGCAGCGTGACGGAGGTGCGGGTGGAAGGAGACATGCTACTTACAGGAGCCCCTCTCCGAGGGAGCGTTCCTTGTCTTGTGCGCAGGAGGAAGAATCTCGGTTGGAAGGAGAATTGTCCGAAGAGGAGGAGGAGGAGGAGCTCGGTCGCCCTATCCCGCCGGTGGAGGCTCGTGCAGCGGCTGTGGGACCCCCGCCCGGTCAGCCCGGTAAGTCCACTGACAACAGTGCTTTTGTTAAAGTTTTACAGTCATTGATGGGTGCGGGTACTAGTGGGGGGAGCCCAGGGCCATCTCCCGCGCCGTCGTTGGCAGTAACAGACCAACCGCGAGCGGTGAGCGGGAGGGCGGAGAGTGGGTCGGGGCAGATACAGGAATTGTTGGAGGGGTTGAGGGTGTTGATAGGCCGTTTTGGTAATAGGGGTGAGGCTCCAGAAGGCGGGGTAAATTCGAGAGTTGGTGGAACAGAGGCGGGTGCGGCCGCCGGGGGTGGGGTGGTAGCTGACGCTACGTCCGACAGTCAGATTGCCACGGTGGAAGGGGGAACGGACAAGGTAAGTGAGACGGAAAAGGGGACAAAGGAACTGACGGCGAGGGACGATATTGTGCGCATGGCGGATGCAGCAAAATGCGAGGTATACGTCTGTTTTGAGGGAACCCTGGGGGCTCATTTAAAACGGGAGGTCAGGGAGAAGATTTGGAAAGGGGAGTACGTGGAGATTTTCTCCTTGCTGCCCCTGGAAAAATTCAACCTTGATAGGGTTAAACCGGATAGCAGTAAAAAAGACGATGAAGAAAAGAGGAGGTATAGGCTGATTCCCCGGACTTTCGCCAATTGGCTACAGGCGTTCGCTATATTGGCGGGGGTGATTGGAGAGAAGAACCCTGAACATTGTTCGGCGTTGTTCTGTTACATGGACGCCATCGGGGAAGCATATCGGGTCTACGGGGGAACAGCGTGGTTACGGTACGACGAGCAGTTCCGACAGCGTAGGGCGGTCCGGCCGGCATTACGGTGGGACCACAAAGATATCAGCCTTTGGATGAAGCTGATGGCGTCTGCCAAGACGCCGGCACAGACATTTCAAGGGGGGGCCGGAGGTAGCCATTCCTCGGGATCTCCGGCCGGAAAGAAGTGGGGAGTGTGTTGGCAGTTCAATGAGGGGGCCTGCAAATTTGGGGGAACATGTAAATTTAAACATGAATGCTCAGGTTGCGGGGGGGGGCCACACACTCGCCAGATGTTTTAAAAAGGGCAAGCGGGCTGGAGATTTTGGGCATAAGAGGGACGACGCCGGTGATTTGGGAAAGGATGCAGCCTTTCCTAAATAGATACCCGGATAGGGCGGCGGCGTTATTGTTGAGCAGGGGGTTCAAGGAAGGTTTCAAGATTCCATGCTCATTGTCAGCGGTTCCTCCACTGGCCAAAAACTTGAAATCAGCTTTGCAACACCCTGAGGTAGTGTCTGAGAAACTGGCCAAAGAAGTGGGGTTGGGCAGGATGGCGGGACCATTTGAGGCCAAGCCGTTGGAGGATTTGGTGGTGTCCCCGTTAGGGGTGGTACCCAAGAAAGAGCCGAATAAGTTTAGGCTCATTCATCATTTATCGTTTCCCAAAGGGGGTTCGGTCAATGATTTTATAGACCCGGAAGCGTGCACGGTATTGTACACGTCATTTGATGCCGCGGTGCGATGGGTGCGGAGGTATGGAAGAGGGGCGCTGATGGCGAAATCTGACGTGGAGGCAGCATTTCGGCTCTTACCAGTGCATCCGGAGAGTTTTAGATTGTTGGGATGTTGTTGGGAGGAAAAGTTTTACGTAGATCGGTGTTTACCGATGGGATGTTCCATTTCATGCGCCATGTTCGAGGCGTTTAGTTCCTTTTTGGAATGGGTAGTGAGAGATGTTACAGGGATTGATTCCGTCATCCACTATTTGGATGATTTTTTGTGCGTGGGTCCTCCCGCTTCCAATGTGTGTGCGATACTGTTGTCCACGTTGCAGCACATTGCGGACAAATTTCGGGTGCCGTTGGCAGCTGATAAAACGGAGGGCCCACGTACAGAGTTGAGTTTTTTAGGCATAGTGATAGATTCCATGGCCATGGAATGTAGGTTGCCGGAGGAAAAGGTAGTGGATCTGAGGAATTTGGTGGAAAAAACCTATGGGTGTAAAAAGGTTCAGTTGCGCACGCTACAATCCTTGTTGGGAAAGTTAAATTTCGCGTGTAGAATTATTCCTATGGGGAGGATATTTTGTAGACGGTTGTCGGCAGCGACTAGGGGTGTGAGGGCGCCCACGCATTTCATTAGGTTGAACAAGGAGCATAAGGAGGACCTACGGATATGGGATCAGTTCCTGGAAGGGTACAACGGTAGGGCTGTTTGGATGTCGGGACCGGTAAGTAACTTCGATGTGGAGTTGGTGACGGACGCCGCGGGATCTACAGGCTATGGGGCTTTCTTTCAGGGACAATGGAGTGCGGAACCCTGGCCGCAGTCGTGGGTAGAGTTGGGTTTTCAGAAAAATCTGGTACTCCTGGAACTGTTTCCGGTGGTTCTAGCGTTAGAGTTGTGGGGTGAATCTTGCAGGAACCTCAAGTTGAGGTTGAACTGCGACAATATGGGGGTTGTACACAGGTGATCAACAATATGTCTGCAGCTTCACCTCCGGTTATACGATTGATGCGGCAGTTGGTGCTGCGGTGCATGCGGTTGAACATCTTTCTGTATGCTGTTCATATCCCGGGTATAGAGAACACGTTTATAAAAGATAAGAAACCCCACTCAGTTTTTCATGGGGGATACCAAAAGGGGGCAGTCCCATATGAAAATGAGTGAGAAAGAAGCTACTGCAGACATCATAGACAAAAAGGGGGGGGGGGGGGTTGAGAATTAGTGCTCAATGGTTAACAGAAAAACTAATTTATTAATTACAGATTATAACATTGCTGTTGAAAACGACAAAATTGTCATATCACTAATATGGAATATTTCCTATGAATAAAAATACCCATCCTCCGGGGCTACACATAAAACGCAACAAATAAAGACAAACAAAACATATACAAACATTCAACAATAACGGTTGGAGGCACCTCCTTAATCACAGATGTGTCAATATTCCTGTTGGGGTATCCAAGTGATGACCCACTGTGTGGTCGTATTTGTCTATTGGCACATGTGTGATAAATGGGGTATGGAGAAGGCTATGCTACCTAGACAATTGATAAACTCTTTTTACTTGTTTTAGGAACTTCTTTGTCACACTTTCTTCTGATCGGGGAACTTAGGTTTATGCAAAATATTGTAATTAGACAGCGAATGTACTGCTCTTTGTGAATAAATGATTCCACACGCTGCAAACTAAATGACTAAACCAGGCGCCTATAATAGAGCCGATCCCAGAATTAATTAACATGCAGAAAACATCCCAATAGGGAGGAAACAAATCGTCTTACGGAACTATAAGGGAAGGACGTATTTGGAAGATCCTCCACGCCCAGTCGAAGCTACGCAACGCTGCGTTGCGAAACGCGTTGGCGTAGGAGCGGTGAGCGGGCCCACCATGGGGTAATGACCGACAGCAAAGGAGAAGACTTATAACTGCCTATGACTACCAGCGTTTGCTGAGAACAAACGGCGGACTATCAGCACAAATTGAGCAGTTGCAAAATATCCTTTCAAGTTTATATCATCTCGCATAAGTTTATGCAACCTACACCTAAGGATTAAAACCAGCATAAACCCTGAAATAAAGGAAATAAAGGAACACTTGGCAATGAATATCTGATGAGATCCTAATCAGCAGAGCGATCGGAGGATACCCTTCTAGGACACTGCAGTAAGCAATTATTTGGATTAACTCAACCCACCTGCAAAAGAAGTGGTAACGTAACCTCCCTTTTCTTTCTTCCTGCCGTGATCTTTATCTAATCTAATTTTTATATTTCTGCTATATGCCAAACAAAATACGGCTTACCGGAATCGATATCAGCACGATGTTTGCTAAATGACTTATGTTTTTTACACATATACACCTCCCTTCACTGCATGAGGACATAAGTGGAGCTGTTTTGAAAACATTAATCCAATAGATGCCGGCACAGGTTAAATTGCCACAGAATTTTGTCCTGTTTAGGAATAATATTGCAACATATAACCTGCTACATCTGCACAAATAAAGAAAGAACTTTATTCAGACATCTATGTTGGTAAACAGCACGTATCTGTGTGTCATTATATATATTTTTTCAACTGGTTCTATGGGAACACTCCAGCTACATGCTCTTCGGTTCCTGTTTTTCAAACTACCTTTTTTCCTGCAACTTCTAAAATGTGCTTTTATATATATTTTTTCCGCTTAAATAAAAGTGATAGATCAATATCCTCTCACTCAGGAAACTAACCCCAATACTTGCAATAAAAATCGCATCCTACGGACTGCTTCCTAAACTATCACTGGACCATAATTAAACTCTAATTGAAGAGCCATGCAACTTCCCAGCTAATAGAGAAATATATCTCAATTTACTACCAGCTGCCTAGTCAGAATTTATCTTGCATTAATAGTTGCATCCCTATGGACTGCTTATTGTCATTGATTTCCAACTCATCTACAAACACTATATGATGTCATTAGCAGCCATTAGGGGATTATGGTCCGTTTTTTATCAATTGTCTAGGTAGCATAGCCTTCTCCATACCCCATTTATCACACATGTGCCAATAGACAAATACGACCACACAGTGGGTCATCACTTGGATACCCCAACAGGAATATTGACACATCTGTGATTAAGGAGGTGCCTCCAACCGTTATTGTTGCATGTTTGTATATGTTTTGTTTGTCTTTATTTGTTGCGTGTTTTATGTGTAGCCCCGGAGGATGGGTATTTTTATTCATAGGAAATATTCCATATTAGTGATATGACAATTTTGTCGTTTTCAACAGCAATGTTATAATCTGTAATTAATAAATTAGTTTTTCTGTTAACCATTGAGCACTAATTCTCAACCCCCCCCCCCTTTTTGTCTATGATGTCTGCAGTAGCTTCTTTCTCACTCATTTTCATATGGGACTGCCCCCTTTTGGTATCCCCCATGAAAAACTGAGTGGGGTTTCTTATCTTTTATATATGCGACTTTGGCTACGATATCAACCCTTAAACAAATATACTGGGTATGACATAAAGGGCTGACAGAAAACATATTATCCCTCTGCCCCTTATACTTTGGGACAGAAACACTAGCACGGTCAACAAAAAACACTTTTCTCGGAATAGAGAACACGTTAGCTGATGCCTTGTCTCGCTTTCAGTGGGACAAGTTCAGGGAGCTGGCACCGGCAGCACGAGCGGAGGGTGTTCCATGCCCGGGCTGGATGTGGGAGTTAGCATTGGAACCACGGCGGATTGGATCCGGAGGTCTGTAAGTGAGTCAACGTGGTCTGCATACTCCAAGGTGTGGAGGGAATGGACCGACCTTCAGTCTGTAGCTAAGTCCGGGGGGAGGATCCGGGGGACAGGTTGTTGTTACTTGATCTGATGACAAGGGACATGGAAGTTGGAAAATCAGTATCTGCGATTGAGAAGAGGATGGCGGGGCTCGCGTTTTGGTTCAAATTGAGGAGAAGGGAGGATTTGACGAAGGACTTCTGGGTGAAGCAGGCTATTAAGGGGTATGGGAAATCGCATAGGAGCAAGGATAAGCGGCGCCCTATCACATTTGGTAATTTGGTAGACATAGGGAGGCAGCTCATGGGGGTGTGCCAATCGGGATATGAGGTGGACTTGTTTTTAGCAGCGTTTGCTTTAGCATTCTTTGGGGCATTTAGGATTGGGGAGTTGGTCAGTCCCTCAAAACAGGTGGCGGGTGGTTTGTTGGTTCAGGAGGTGGAATTGAGGGACAAAAGGATCAATGTCAGGTTGAGAAGATCGAAAACGGACCAAAGTGGAAAAGGGACGCAGGTGAGTTTGTATGCAATACAAGGTTGTGGGGTTTGCCCGGTGCTGACGGTGACAAAGTTTTTGACAATAAGACCGGGGGGGGAAGGGCCACTGTTATTACATGAGGATGGACGGTACTTATCCAAATTTCAATTCGTGGCAGTGCTGCGAAAGTGTTTGGGGATGTTGGGTTTGGACAGTCACGCCTACGCCTCACACTCCTTCCGTATTGGGGCGGCTACAGAGGCCGCCAGGTACGGGTTGGATGAGGTGGATGTGCAAAAGTTGAAGAGATGGGAATCGCAGCGGTTCCATAGTTATATTCGGCCACAGTTGGTGTGTGAATAAAAAAAAAAAAAAAAATTTTTTAATAATTTGGGGTGATGTGTGGTTACGGTTCAGGGGGGCAGCATAAAGTTGAAGTATTATGTGGGTTGTGTTTGGTAATGCTGTGCTTGTTATTACAGATGCAGGGCGACAGCTCCTCGTATGGATCCTCGGGCATTCGTACGTGTGCTGGGGTGCCAGGAGGGGGGACGTGAGACCAGGTGGGAGACAGCTGGGTATCTCCAGGAGGGAGGCTGTTATTCGGTGGTTAGGTAGGCCGGGCATGATGTGGGGCAGGGTGGTGCCGGAGGTGGAGAGGTACGCTTGGTTGGACCGACCACCTGATGTGCTGGTCATTCATGCCGGCGGTAATGATTTGGGGGTGAGGACTGTGAGGGACTTAATAGCGGATATTAAGGCAGACATTATGTTCCTCCGCGCCACTTTCCCTGGGACCATGTTGATATGGTCCGATATGGTGGCAAGGACGTCGTGGCGCATGGCCAGATCCGTGTACAGGCTGAACAAAGCCCGGATCAGGATAAATAAAGTAGTGGGACGGTTTCTAGCATGGCAAGGTGGTCTAGTAATTCGCCACCGGGAGTTGGAGGTAAACGTGGGGATGTATCTGAGACGGGATGGTGTACATTTGACTGATGTGGGGATAGACCTATGGTCATTGGGGCTACAGGAGGGAATTCAGGCGGCCCTGCGGGTGTGGAGGTGCCATCAAGGGTGAGGGGTCTCCCTTTTCTGGCTGTGGCGTTGTTTATTTTGTTGGTCAGTGACGG
This sequence comes from Lithobates sylvaticus, assembly GCA_028564925.1. Classification (NCBI taxonomy): domain Eukaryota; kingdom Metazoa; phylum Chordata; class Amphibia; order Anura; family Ranidae; genus Lithobates; species Lithobates sylvaticus. The sequence continues at coordinate 470,437,227 of CM053030.1, forward strand.
CAGCTGTTATAGAGGTGGTAAGTGTGTGGGGGGCTCATCAATAGATGGCCCCTCCTTGTTACATCAAACGTTGTTGATGTTTATGGTTATTGTGCACTGCGGGAATGTTGGTTATCGGGTGGTACGGTAGAGACCCACGGGTTTCTTTATCTCCCGCAGTGCCCCCTGTTGTTGATATCGGTGATATCAGGTTTGTGTTATAAGCACTTTTGCTCCGTCACTGACCAATAAATATGGGGGTTTAACCTGTTTTGTTTTGTTTTCAGCAGGGGTCTGAAAGGGTTAATGTTATGGTGTTATTTATGTTATTTATGTTTTATTTATTATAATAAGAAAATTGGAGTTCTTATTTTGGTATTTTTAATAAATAGCTGTATGGCCATTTAACTCCATAACTGGTGTGGTCTCTTATTTATTAAGTAAGTAAATATATGGAGTAAGATGGTTTTCAGCTAAGGGGTCATATCTGGACTACACTAGTCATGTCCTAAAGCTAAAACAGGAAGTGACAGATTATCCTTCCAAAGTGAGGGAATCTCTGGTTGTCACCAGGTTCACTAGAACTAATGTCCCCATTCGTTGTTCTGGTGAAACCCAAAATGTGGGATTTTCTTTCAATTTGAGAGCCAAGGTAAACAGGATAAATAGAGAGGCTGAATCTCCCCAACGGGGACCCCAAAAAATTGACAGGTATTCCAATTCCTCTCCACTCTGTCCAAAAGTACTAAAAAACAAAAGTTTTGCCTTTAATTGTTCTTTAGGAAATAATGATTAAACATGATTACCATGTTCAATCCGGGGATTCCATATTTTGTGAAGTTTTATTCTTTTGGGTATAGATTTTTATTTTCAGTTTATTGTAATCGGACATGTGCTCCTTTAATTTTTGGAATGTGGGTAGTTTGTCCAATCTTTCATATTTGGTTACCTGTGATTTGGGCACAATCAAAGTCGAATAACTAAAAAATCTTTTTTTTTTTTTTTTTAGTGAGTCATACTGGCTTGTAATTGCAGAATAATGACCAGCCAACACAGTAAAGCAATACAAATGGCATTTTTCAAAGGTAATACAGCCTACCTACTACCTAATGTAAAGTTGTCCTCCCTAACCACTGGCCAGTGGGACTATGTAGAGAGTCTGCCGGCGATGGGGCCCTTGCGTGGGAGTACTCACTAAAGTAAACCAGATGGTGGCTGGAAACCTCTACCATTGATGACTGATTCAAGTCCTTAGGGGTTCCTCTTTGGCTGGTGAAAGGCTAACTCTCTGGGCACACAGAGTACAGTTTAGCTCCAAGACTCTGCAGTAGCAGTCACAGAAAGTTCTCAATTCTATTTCCCTACTCCCAGAACACTTCCCGGGAATATATTGTACTGGCCAGGCACTCCTGTTCCCTAAGTGGTTCCCGGGCTCTCTAAAATGCTTCTCTCAGTGGTGAAAATATTATGAAAAACGTCCCACAGCCAATTGGGAACCAGCCTGGCTTAGGCAGTTAATCGGGAGTCCTCCTTCTCCAGGGTTGTTAGGGGAAGGTCCTCTTCAGCTGTACTCAAAAACATATAAAAATACACCCAGGCAGACCAATAATTAGTTGATGCACAGGCTGGTTCAAGGTCAGAACTGTATCCCTATACTGGGGCCCCCACCTAAATTAACAGGTGTGGTTCCTTCAAGTGGTTGTAAACCCTAAGGCCCCTTTCACACTGGGGCGTTTTTCAGGCGCTACAGCTAAAAATAGCGCCTGTACAGCACCTGAAAAAATCCGGGCCCATTCACTCCAGGAGCGGTGCGCTAGCAGGACGGTCAAAAAAAAAAATGCTAGCAGCATCTTTGGAGCGGTGAAGGAGCAGTGTATTCACCGCACTTACCCATTGAAATCAATGGGACACCGCGGCAATACCGCCGCAAAGCGCCGATGCAGCGGCGATTTGCGGGGGGTTTTAACCCTTTTTCAGCTGCTAGCGGGGGTTAAAACCGCACTGCTAGCCGCCGAATACCGCGGCAAAAATGACGGTAAAGCAGCGCTAAATATAGCGCTGCTTTACCGCCGACGCCGCTCCTGCCCCAGTGTGAAAGGGGCCTTACAATCCACTTTTTATAACAGGTAAGCGTATAATAAGACTTACCTGTAGCTACCCCGGATATCTCCTAAACCTACGCAGTTTAGGAGATATCACCCGTATCGGCATATGCGGACATAATCGGCACATGTGCACTGAAGCAATGGCTTGTTCGTATCCTTGCTTCAGCTAGTGTGCTGTTACCGGCAGCACCCGCTCGCATGCTAGCTCATTATGGCTTTGTCTTGCAGGGTTTTTTTTTTTGTTTTTGTGGGTTTACAAACACTTTAACGTCATGCATAAACTTAAAAAAATGGGCATTGGAGATCACCAAGAAACCTTATTAAGGAACACTCTGGACTTAAAAAACAACTTTAATTTTCTTGTTAAAAAAAAAAAAAACAACTTTAATGAAAATTATTAAATGAATTGATGTAAAAAACTACCATTAGTGCCAACATTAACCACTTCAACCCCGGAAGATTTTACCCCCTTCATCACTAGAGCATTTTTTGCAATACGGCACTGCGTCGCTCTAGCTGTACCCAAAAAAAAATTATGTCCTTTTTTTCCCACAAATAGAGCTTTCTTTTGGTGGTATTTGATCACCACTGCGGTTTTTTATTTTTTGCACTATAAACAAAAAAAGATTGTCAATTTAAAAAAAAAGCAATATTTTTTACTTTTTGCTATAATAAATATCCCCAAAAAATATATAAAAAAACGAAT